>JAVQJL010021684.1:0-34278 GCA_036024295.1 Nannoperca obscura | reverse complement strand
ATAGATAGATAGATAGATAGATAGATAGATAGATAGATAGATAGATAGATAGATAGATAGATAGATAGATAGATAGATAGATAGATAGATAGATAGATAGATAGATAGATAGATATAATGTTATTTGCACTGGTATTGCCATCTTATGTTACATTATACAAGTGCACTATACTGTAAATTGCTGTAAATTAATTTTACTTAAATGCACATTTAGAATGCAGGACCATTACTTTTAGTGGAGTACTTTTTATGGACTATAAATAGGATTGATCAATAATCTTCACATTGTAGGTTATAAGTGTATATTTGTTTGTGTGCCTTTAAAAGACTATGAGAGGTATTTGGTGCTTGCTATGACACAGCATGAAAACTATTCAGATCGGTGTTGTCATAGTAACTGGGTTACAGGTGCAGACAGATTCATGCTGTCACTGTAAATGCTTTTAGGGGTCTAAATGACAGGATATGTGAGTAAAATGGGATCTGAAAATACTGGAACAAGATGATGCATCTCTTACACACACACTCACACACACACACACACGTACACATTATGTCATGTCATTGCGGCTCTCTGCTGAATTGACATTCATTATTTCAACTGTAAAATGGCATCCAGTGGTAATCCTGAACATTACAATCTCCATAAGTGGGTGTTAAAAATTGTATTTTCAAATGATACTGACATGGTTGACAATGTATTTGCAGCTCTGGTGTCAATTATCTATTTTGTTTGTTTGCTTTCCTGCAGAGTCCAGTTCCGGCTCTTTAGCAGGCATTGTGAGTGCAGTTGCTGTGGCTGTAGTGGGAGCAGTCGTTGGATACTTCACCTATCAGAAGAAGAAACTGTGCTTCAAAAATAGACAGGGTAATTATCTTGCTGACTAATTAACTAACACAAGAGAACCTAAACCCTAGTTTCTTCAGTGTTGACTTGCAAGCTAAGGTTTTGTTGTTTTTCTAGTGCAGTTTGCGCCCACTTTATTAGTTAATAAGTAAAGTTTATTTAGTATGTTTAAATAGCATCTTTCATAGAGCAAGATCACACAGTGCTTCACAACAGTAGAAGTCTTAAAAAAAAGACAATAAAAACACCAGACTTTAAAAGCACTATGATTGGACTGTGCAGCAGAAGAACGGGACCTTGGAAGCTATGCTATCTAAAGCAACAATAAGGACCTTTGTCTTATCTGAGTTTAGCTGTAAAAAATAGTTAGCAATCCAGTCCTTAATGGCAGTCAGACAATCGTCAGTTTATCAGTGTCATCAGAGAGACGTGCAGCTTAGTATCATTTTACTAAGTGCCACTTTATCCAAAACGGTAAATTAAAAGAGTGTAAATGACAAGCAACATCAACGTGAGAAGACAACACAGCTCTCTGTGCAAAAACTGCAGAACATTTCTCAGTTGAGAGCAGGCCCGGGTACAGATCTTCCCAGCCCAAAGCCTTGGGGTGGGGTGGGGTGCAAAGGTGTATGTTGACCCTCAGATGTGACAAATTATTAGAATCATTACAAAATATTTCAACTGATCAGCAAGTGAGAAGAGAGAACTAGAAAATGAAAGGAGCAGAGAGGCCAAATTTCTGGCCAAAAAAAGGGAAGCTGAACGTAGCAAAGGTGAGGAGCTAGGCAGACTAGAAAATAAAACTTTAGCTAGTTTAACCTTTGAGTAACATTAGCATGTTGACTCACCTAGATTAAAAAAATAAACACACTGCTGCACTATTATATTGCAACCTGTTTGTAATTAGTGAATTGTTTGGCTTGGTTTTGTCCCCCTGTTCACAATTCTTAATGGCTGGGCTGGCTGAGAGGTGGTTTAAGATGCGAGAGCTTTGTACATGTTTACTGGGCAGAGCAGTAAACATTAAAAGACAGGTTGAATAAGACACATTCATGGTCAGTAACATGCAGCTCCATGGAGCAAATTAAATCAATATTTAAACCAAGCATAAAAACAAGGTCCAAGGTACGACCCCTCATGTGTGGGACCGGAAACGTGTTAAATAAAATTTAAGGACTCAGTGACATTAAGGAAATCATCAGCAAAGCTGCAAGAAACATCATCGTTGTGAATATTAAAATCAACAACCATAAAAATTACTGTCTGCTAGTGATGGATGTTTTAAAAAAATCACTGACATCAGACATATAAGAACTATTAGAACCAGGGGGTCGGTAAATATAATAAACGGATTTAAACAACCAACTTTCACGTGCAGTTCATGTGAGGAGAAAACTTCAGTGCTCACCATCCAACTTAAGCAGCTCTTGAAAACCACTGTGAGTCCTCCACCCTGGCCAGACGACCTGGGAGTGCTGGTAAAAGTACAATGTGGCAGGCACAGGTCAATTTGGGGGCCATATTCCATGCTCCTCTGCATGGAGGGATGTAAAGAGAGAGACCGTCCCAAAGTAGATTAATAATAAGAGCAGTCAAACAAAAGCTTTGGTTACAACTTGAGTCTGTCTGGCTTGTTAAAGTCTTTGCCTGGACATGTTTTAAAGTCCCTGGTCTGGACTGAGGAAGAGTACTCAACTAAGGTCAATCCTTTAAGAGTTAGTGACACCATGCAGGAGAGTGCTGACTTGGACCACAGCAGAATCTCAGCCTTAAATCAAGCTAGAGCATCTTCAGTAAC
Organism: Nannoperca obscura; assembly: GCA_036024295.1. Classification (NCBI taxonomy): domain Eukaryota; kingdom Metazoa; phylum Chordata; class Actinopteri; order Centrarchiformes; family Percichthyidae; genus Nannoperca; species Nannoperca obscura. The sequence continues at coordinate 31,633 of JAVQJL010021684.1, read as the reverse complement.
TCTTTCCTTTAGCCCGACTGAAGTGTGAGGTGGGTGGGGCGCTTGTCTGAATATCACAAGGTTTGGAGGTCAGCAGTGTTTCTTTGAGACATAGCAGACTCAGCTTTATCCCGTAGAATGTGTTGTCAATTACAATCAACTCACACACATCCTGCATACCAATACCACCAATTCAGCAATGTTTTCATTTACAGTCAACATGAACAATAGGTCATTCAGCTTAAGCAATGTCGGGCAGAAGTCAGACTCAGAATAAGGATTATACTGTGAATTTTTAGATATATATATTATAAATTGTAATACACTTTATTTTATTCTACAAATGTCTAAGACCGCTCAGTCAGAATGAATGAATATGAATGATCCTCCCTCACTGGTAGAGAGTAAGGATTTTAAATGGCAATGTAATCAGCACGTACAGCCTGGGGCTGCTCCACTGACAATAAATGGAAAGGGTTGACTGTTTGAGCTTTTACACCAGAATTTTTTTTAAAACTAATTTTCATGGTAGTGATAATAAGCAATTAGAGCCGAGAAATATTAACATCCTCAGAAACTCCCCCTGGGTGCTTTCACTGTCGTAGTTCATTTATGGTCAATTAACTAAATGCTTGTGAAATTCAAACTGACACATGATGACTTGTCCGCTTCATTTCTGTGTTTTTGCATCTATCTGACTTTGTCAATCTCTGTGATTAGAAGCAGATCCAGAGGCTGCACGCAAAGCTGATCCAGCAGAGGTTCAGTCAGATCCCCAGGGTAGGACGCAGACACAAACACACATAAACACACATAAACACAGACACAATGCATTTTAAGAAGATACAAACACACAGATTAAACACATACAGTACAGAAATGTTTTGACAATTACAGTGTTTATTTGTTTCCTTTTTGCAGTCCTTAGCAACCTGTTGAATTCATCCTAGACCAGCGATGATCATATGACTGCCTGGACCAACTACAGGCAAGCAAAGTGGCAGTCTCACTGTTAGGCTCTCTCTTCTGTAGAGCTAAAATACTGTGAGGCCCCAGAGTAGGGCTGTGTGTGTTTCTGCCTGCTGGATTGTGTATGTGTGTATGTCTGTGTGGGCGTGTGTGTGTCTATATGTGTGAGTAGGCATATGTCTGTTTATTCTTGTGTGTGCATGTGTGTGCATAAATATGGGGGGAAATTAGTTAGATAAGAAAAAGCAAATAAATATATGTGAATCTTAGGGGTTTTATGATTGTTATAGCATAAGAATTTAATAAAATGATTGGTCAACTTTCTACTTTCAACCAAATCCAACAACTTTTTTTAAAGAGATTAAATCTCAAATAAAGGGTGACCATAAGATTTAAATTCAGATTATAGAACTACCTTTTTTAAATTTTATTTGTATGGCTACTATCCAGTTCTAGTGATTCATGTGGATATTAACCAGTGACAGATATTGATGTTGTAAACGTTCAACTTTGTACTGAATTCTTAAAAGTGGATTTTTTGTGTGCTAATTCTGTCATTGTTTGAGCCACCCATATGATCTGGATAATCCACTGGCAACCAGTAACTTAATGTTTAACTCAAGCGACTGGTTGACAGTTTTGGATCTCTTTTAAATGTTTGCAGTACAAATGTAGGATAAATTGATAACAGGGGGCTTCAATAACTACCACTGTATTTCCTGAATTCTGGCTAGGAAAAATAATCCTAGGATTTTGAGGATACCATTATGTGGTCCAATGCGTGTTTGGTGGGCCACTGATGTCATTGTGTGTGTGTGTGTGTGTGTGTGTGTGTGTGTCCATTTTGATTGGTGAAGGGGCTTAGTTTTAAATCATGTTGAATGACTTCCACTTCTCCTCAGTCCAATTAAGCACAAAAATATCCAAATGAAACAAACTCATTGCAAACTGATTAAAAGTATTCAAAACATATCAATTTAATTGACAATAGTATCTCTCAACTTTTGAACATTTTAAAAATAAGTGTATTTTGGAATTTGCTGAGGTGAGTTGAGGGGAAGTCGAGCCCAACCCTGTTTCTGTCAACGGATGTATTTTTACCTGATACTGACAAATTCAAAAGAGCTCATGTACTAATGTATTAGGCATTGTTCTGATGTAGTATATGTGTCGGTCTAGTTGTGATGCAGTAATTTCTCCTCTATAGTGCCTTTCACTGACACAGCCTGGCTTGACCAATCTACAGACACACAGGGAAGACAGCTGGGATATTAAAAGTGAAAACGGGCAAAATAGTGGATGAATGTATCACAATAAAGACAACTGAGGAATGTATGATTTAAATGTAAATGATTCATAAATGATAATTTTGGTGGTTGAAAAGCCTCACCATGAACTGCTCATGAATGCAAACCTGTTACATTATTTTACTTTATTGCAACAGCAGCTGTAAATCTGTTCACGGTGGGCCAGTTTGCTGTTTTATTTCCAATACTTATAAAAATAAAAATAATATTACATTCCAAACTCATTTAACAGCCTATGCTAATATATATTGTTTCAGTGGTTGAACTCATTGTGTGTCTCTTTTCTTGAGCAAGCCAGTTGCTGTCACAGTGTTTTTGTATTATTCATATGTCCACGTTACAAACACCTTTCACCTGTGATTTTTATATGAATTTTACATTTAGCAGTGGTGCCTCAGAGCTGACATAGGTAGTCTTTAGTCAACTTGTTTGCTGTGGTATTTTGTGATTATTATTGTGAAATGCCTCAGAAGCAGCGCTACTGCGTTAAAAAAACAAAGCCCAACTGGGTATTTTTCCCTCTGTATCACAAAAAATATTAACTTCTGAATGTCTTTTTGTTGCCTTGCAGTTTTGTACTTGCTCTGCTCCCTTTAAACTTTGATAATAGGGTTATAGAGGTTGCATAGTGCTGCAGTTCATGTAAAGTGTGTTACTTGTAAAGCATATAGCTGCAATACAGGACAGAGACTGTTGCTAACAGCCTAGCCTCAAGCTGAGAAATATTAATAGTCTGTGATGTCATATATCGATTAATCCTACTGTATAAAGTGTGTGCTGAACGCCGGGGCAAAGCTCTGTTTGAAATGCCTTCTTAATCCTGTGATCTGTGATAGACTGAGTTTCTCTTGGCACATTAGAACCAAGTGTATAGTGTGTCTGAAAACTCGTACTGTGTCTGCTAAATTGGCATGGAGTGATAATGCACAAAATATCCATTAATTAACAATACAAGCTTTCACTGATGCCTTCAAAACAAAACATCCTCCTTTTAACACAGTACACACACCCCCTTTGCGCACTCCAATAGGGGCAATCAACAAGAGCACACATTCAGAAAACTTACTGGATCTGATGTTATGTAAAGAAAAGTTAAACAACAATAAATCTTTCAAAATGGAACAAGGACTGCGTGTGTTTTGAGCATTATGGTCCACTCTACTCTACTCTTTAGTCCCAAGCAGTCAGATTTCTTGTAAACCCAAACAATTGGAGCACAGCATCCGAACCAGAATGTAAACCAAGGAAATCGTGAACTTATTGGGTCCTGAAGTGCACTTCCCAGATAATGCTAGGGCATCAATCATGGCACTGAACAGTCCTGCCTTAATCTGCCTCTTGAATATTCCACAGAGGAAAACAAAGAACAATGTCATCATCAGAAAGAAAGAGAGAAACAAGCAGAGATGTTTTGCAGGTGATTTTAATAACACAATCTCTATGGGAGAAGCACTTTCCTATCCTGTATACATCTTGATTCATTAAACATATTTAGACACTTCCTTTTTGATTTAGACTAGTGACTCTTCCCTTTTATTTAAATATTCTGTGTTTTTATTTTGTGTAGTAACTGTCTTCATTTTTGTCATCTGGCACTTGTGTTGTTCTTCTGGAATTGTGTAAATAGTGTTTGAGGAGTCAATTAAACCGTTTTCGTGGGAATTTGTGTTTTATTTCCCTGCCAAATATCTTTGTCTAGTTTGTGTGCGTGTGTGTGTTTTACTATAATATCGTGCATGAAAATTACCTTAGTTAATTCATTCAAATGTTAACCAAACTTTGTCATAGGAAAACTCCTTGATGTAAAGTTTGTGCAGCTCTTTTTCTCTCCCTGTCTCTTTCTTTGGTTCCTGCGAGCTGTTGGAAAGCTCAGGGAGAACAAAAGAAAGGCATCATAAGACATGACCTGTAATGCTTAATATGTCAGGAATTTGTTGGAGGAAACTCATATAAACAGAGTTTCAAGCTTTGAGATGATTGATAGTGACAGGTCTACAAAGATACACCTGAGGCCCTCAGAAGTCAAATGTGGGAACCTGCGTAGGTTTTTCTTGCCAAATGTATACCCACTTAATTCTTGTGATAGCGCACAAATTACTTTCACGCCCACCAGCCATCACACCCATGCCAACCATCTAATTAAACCCAGCACTGTGAGTGGTTATGATGACTTGATATTGACTCAATAACAGCATTGATTTAAAGTTAATCAGACTAAATGATATTTTGCAGTTGAAAGAATAAAACTCAGTTGTGTTGGTGTCTGCGAGATAAACATACTCTTTAAAATACCAAAGGTATATTTAGATAATTTACTCAAGTAAAAGTATGTATCCCCCAGTGTTGTAATATTGCGTTACAAGTAAAAGCTGTATAAGTTTTAATAGTGTCAAGTTATTGATTTACTGGAATATGACAGCAGTAGGTTTAGGTTGGAGCCGGTCCAAGCAGCATCTATGTGAACATACTATTCCTGCACTGGGTTGTGTTGTATAAACCAGTGCTTCAAAACCTGGGTCACAAGGTAAGGGGTCACTAGATGGACATAGACACAAAGAATAAAGCAAAACATTAAAGTGATATAAAATGTGTTTCTGGTTCCTAGCTTTTTCTTCAATAGTTTTAAATCCCCAAAACATTAAAAACATTCTTTGATTAAACTGCTCACAACTAACAGACAACATGTGATGGGATGGCACGATGCATCGGCTCTTTATAAAGGATCAAAGGGCAAAAAGGCTTGAAATCAGTGGTTTAAATTACAGCAATAATTAATTCATCATGTTTTATGATATTATAAAGTTTTGATCTACAAAGTAACTGGTGAGTAAAATTTAGTGGTGTAATTATCCTATAAAATGTAGTGGAAAAGAAGTAAAGTTGCACATGATGGAAATGCTGGGTAAGATACAAATGCAACCACACTGTGCTTAAGCAAAGCAACTTTACACCCCTGGGAAACATTATTTAGACTGAATCCCGGAACATTTAATAAAACAAAATTGTAATACCTAACTGTAAGTAGCCTATGGATGCTATATAATACAACAGCAGGACAGCCGGATAGTGCATATTTCCAATTCATGTTTCCATCCATCAGCATCAGGAAAGTAAAGCAGATGATGGCGGAGACTACTTGTGTGAGGTTCATCCTGTTGTTAAAGAACAGCCGTTCCCAATGTTTCTGGTTTATGAGTCCCTCAAAATAACTGCTGTCTTCTTGTGACCTCCAATCACAGCTTTGTGTGAACATGAGTTGTGAGCAGTTCACCTAAAAAGCAGTTTTTCTTGTCACAATTAAATTTGAATGTTTTTAAATACCAGAGGTCAAAGTATGTCGTATTCCACAAGAAAAAGAGGAAGAAATAAAGAAAAGTCTGGAGAAAATGCACAATATTTTGTGTAACAGAATACATATACAAAGAAAGTTACAAAGTGGTTTTTAACCACTTGGCTTTCTTATCTCTTTAATCATTTGAGGGGTCCTGATCTCCAGGTTAAAAAACACTTTGTAACTTTCTTTGTGCGAATTTACTCCACACATTAAGGCAAATGTGGTTGTGCACTTAAGCCAGTCAGAGCTGCAGAGTCGGGGAGGCGGGCCCAGCAGCAGGAAATGTGTGACACTCATAGTTTTATGAATCAGTTCATTGTGCAGGTATGAGGTGAGTCCACGGTGCAGTTTTGTCTTTGTCCTTCTTAAACAACATCACCTGCAATGTCTTGAGCTATAAATTGAAACTTTAAACTAAATGACCCGTCTGATGTCGACGGTTTAGCTGTCGTGGTTCTGCATACGTGTTCACTCTTGGCAGGCCTATCTTTGCAACAGTCAACTGTTATAAACGTACAGGTGTTTATTTTTGTGCACTCAAACCGCGCGATTGTTGTGGCGCATCGCCTTCACGCGGTCAGTCCGCACAACATAGGACACAGTGTGTGGGAGGTCATTCCTGCTGTAAGAGACTTCCTTAACATCTCTCGTGCTGATTGGCTCAGATGCGATGTTTACTGAGACACTTCCACAATACGTTCTCGGCAATGTGCCATGATGTTAATTAAACAACCAGATGAAGTGAAAGGGTTCGACATATAGGCTAGCTGTGTTTAGCTTGTGAAGAGGAACTGTCAAACTAGAGGACATACTTGAGAAAATAACGGAATAGCATAATTTCTGAGATTGAATGGGGTTTCTTGAAGGAGCAGTGACATGACTTTGATTGGAGTGAAAATCCAAACAGCACTCTCTGGTGTGTAAAATGTAAGAATATAGTGGAAACCGTCCCTCAGTCCAAAGTTTTAGCAATAGGCCATCTAGTATGTATGTGTTTTTCATTTTCCAAGTCAAATTAAATAGCCATGATCACTTTTAATCCTTTCCCCTAAGGTCCTCCCTGTTTGCACACCTTCTCCTCTCCCTGCTCCTGGAAGCAGCGAGAGATGTCACGGGGGAGGAGGTGGACAGGAAGCCCAACATTGTTCTGATGATGGTGGACGACCTGGGCATCGGTGATGTAGGATGCTACGGTAATGATACCATCAGGTCAGTCCCAACAACTGTTAGGCTTCCATTTCTGTGTCTCTCTACCTCTTTTGCTCATCCTCTTCTGTTTTCTCTATCCCCTTAAAGTTTTCATTATTAATATCTAGTATTATCACCCCAGCCTGCTTATTACATCATGTCAAATTGTAAGTCATTATCTCTGTTTCTTGTCTCACTCTCATGTGCGTGCATACATTTCATGTGCATTTATTTCATTATCTATGTCTCTGTTCTACGTTTTTACGTCCGCTCTGTCTCTGCAGGACTCCTAACATAGACAGACTTGCTTCCGAGGGGGTAAAGTTGACTCAGCACATTGCGGCTGCTCCTCTCTGCACCCCGAGCCGGACTGCTTTTATGACGGGGCGTTATGCACTCCGCTCAGGTAACACACTCTTAAACTTACTCAGCTAGTGCAAGTAGGAGCATCCTGGTCATATTTGTATAGCAGCATGCCCCATATTTGTTTGTTTATTTCGTTTTTGCACGTGTCTGTTGACTAGGAATGGGCAGCATAGGCCGTGTGCAGGTGCTGCTGTTCCTTGGAGGTTCAGGGGGGCTGCCACCCAGTGAGACCACCTTCGCTAAGAGGCTGCAGCAACAAGGATACACCACCGGCCTAGTGGGTGAGATAACGTAATGTGATCATTTACTCATTGGTCCTCATTGTGAAATGTTTTCCTGACCAAGCAACAGAAAAAAGACACTTTAACAAGTCAGATTTTTGCTGTCATGTAGGGCTTGAAGCTGGGTCATCTGTACAGAAGAACACTTGCATGTTTATACAGAAATAGGTGTGTGTGTAGATAGAATATAGAGTGTGGCTCTGTCTGACTTTTCTTGGTCTTGTACTTGTTTTTTTTTGATGAAAACAACTACTAATCTCTTCTCACTAGCACACAAGGAGGCAATTTGAGGTGCAGTTGGGTGCATCAACATTTTCACACTTTTACAAGCACTGGCAGCACACAAAAACCATATGGTTTGCATTTAGCATCAGAAAGTTGTCCGGGTGTATTTAGGATGTTGAAAGGAAACAAAAGGCCTCTTTGTCTCTCTCTCTCTGTGTCTCTGCAGGAAAGTGGCACTTGGGTGTGAACTGTGAACACAGAGGGGACCACTGCCACCATCCGAACCAGCACGGCTTCAGCTACTTCTACGGCCTGCCGTTCACCCTGTTCAACAACTGTGTGCCCGGAGAGGGGAATGATGTGCTTGCAGACCTCCAGCACACGCTCTGCAATCTGACCATGTTGCTTGGAGTTGGACTTTTCACACTGGTATGGGTTGTTTTTGTGTCAGTTTTAGCTTTTTCTTTTCCTCTCTGTAGAAATGATCACTTGAAGGGACATTTGAAAAAGAAATGAAAAGAACAATGAGAGATAAATGTGGGTTGCCAGATGAAGAGGAAGAAATTGGAAAACAGAGTTGCTGTGTTGTTCACCCTGAAGCAAAATAACTGATGCGTAATCACTTAGACATGAGCAGCACGGTTGGGGGAAAAAAAAGATTGGGAACAGAGGCTACGATTGGGAAATTCAGTCACCTCAGCCAGAAACCTGTTTTTAGGGGGAAGGAAAGTAATGTTGAAAGTGAAATTCGGTGTGGGCTTGGCAATGGTAGGCACCTGTCTGATAAATGGGAACCAGCTGTGCCACAAGTATAACAAACAAAAAAGCTTGACACAAATGTTTGTTCTAAAGATGAAAATGGAGAACTACAAGTCAGAGTGCCCAGCAGGAAGACAGAAGTCAGTAAAAATAATATAAGATCTAAATGTATAATACTGTACAGTATGTATGAAATGTTTCACTTGGTGAAATAAGTACTTTAGTAATGGTGTGTGATATCATCTAGTGGCAAAATCATGGAATTGCATCAGAATCCTTCAAGCCCCAGACAGTAATATGAAGTGTCAAGGTACAACAATATTACACGTTCATTGCAATACAGTGCAACGACCCCGCAATAACGCAGTGTGTGTGTATGTCTTGTGTATTTTTAGGTGTGTTTCCGTGTGTGTGGCCTACTTGAAGTCAGCCTTTGGCTCCTGGTAGCACTTTGTTTTCTCACTATCCTAGCAACCGCTGTGTGGTATGTACCCTTTCAACTCCTGCCGACGTGGAACTGCATCATCATGAGGAACCAAGAAGTGATCGAGCAGCCGATGACGGCGGAGACACTTCCCCAGAGGTTGCTGGGAGAAGCACAACATTTTATAAAGAGGTAGGAATATAGGAGGAAAATAATGTGTTGTTTCCGTTTTGAACATTTCCTCTGAAACAGGAAAAATAACATAAACCCCTCTGGGTGGCTTTATGTTTGCAATATGATAAAAGGGCAGTTTTATATTTTACGTGCAGGTGGGAGATGACTACTGAGTCAGCATTTATGAAATTGGGCGATTGGACATTTATTGAATATTCCTCTTTGATCACATGCATGCAACTGATTGATCCCCAATTGTGTAGTAGTATTTTCACTTTCTATGGTGAGAGAATATACTTTCCAACTTAAAGAATAAGGCTGGAGATGGTCTATATTTTTCTTACTGTCAAAACATTCCATAAAAATGCCCAAAACAACCATGCGTTAATCATTACAGATGACTAACAGACTTCCTTACCCCAAAAATATACTTTAGTTTTTTAGTATTTTCATAGCTGGGCACTGTATTTTTCAGCTGCAGATTGATAACACATGGTGTGCTAGTAAATATGTATCTCACCAGGACAGTAAATGTGTGACTCGATATAAACTAGTCTTTATGTTTGTCCTTATGAATAAACATGTCAATATGTGGTTGGCACCTAGGAATAGGCTAGAGCAGGTGTTGGCTACACAGATAACACTGTTTGAGATCTATATTTAGTTTTTATTTAGTGTCGCCTTATCTTTTATCGTACTTTACATAAAAACAACAAATGGTTCATTTTTAAAGAGCTTCTCACTCTCCTCTCCTCCTCAGGAATGTCGATCGTCCATTCCTCCTCTTCTTCTCATTGGCCCATATCCACACGCCTCTCTTCAAAACGCCTGCCTTTGCTGGTAAAAGTCGCCATGGTCGCTATGGTGACAACATAGAAGAAGTGGACTGGATCATTGGTGAGTGAGGGCTATAAAGTCAGGGTGCTAATGTTGGCATGCATTGTTAAACATTAAATGCTGGCCGTCAACAACCCCGTGCAGCATTTCAGAAAGTGGCAAACATCCCACCATCTGGTGCGTATGGCATTTCAAAGTTATAACCACTAGGAATGGCAAAACTACGAAAAATAAGAATGAATTACCTAAGTTAAACTCTCACATGATCTGGTATTACCTATCCAACCATCTCTAATGCTTTATTAATATGTTTTCTAGGTAAAATGACGGAGACGGTGGACTCCCTCGGCCTAGCTAATGATACAATGATGTACTTTACATCAGACCATGGTGGACACCTAGAGGATGCTGATTCGCTAATCGGCCAGAAAGGAGGCTGGAACGGCATCTATAAAGGTACACATCATGTTACACTGTTTATTAAGCACAGTCTCTAACTGCAGTCCTTCATGTAATTATAGCAGAAATCCACATGTTACACTGGTATTTGAAGTTTCAAAACGCCTATAAACTGTTGATTTAGCATTATTAACGGCATTGGAAGTCGTTTTTATTTTTCAAATTGACCAAACATCTGTGGGCAGGGTTCACACTGCTTTTTTCAAGCACTTTTAAGGTACCTCAACCAAACATTTCCAGACTCTCAAAGCCTATGTTATATAATAGTACAAATGCCAGGCGACAACAAACATATGATAACACGATCGTTTAATTTCAAATATTATAGACTTTCGGACTGTCAATGCAACGCAAGGTTATGTTGACAATCAAGCATTTTTCAAGGAGTATATACGAATTCAAGCTAACCTACCTAAAGGTTAAAATTAAGACATTGTACAGACCCTGTGTGGGACTGGTGAGTTTAGTTTGATTAAATGGCCATTATACAAAGCATTTACTCTTTTTTAACTGCAAAAATAAACATTTGTGTTGTGTAATTTCTCACCTCTAGGTGGGAAAGCTATGGGGGGTTGGGAGGGGGGGATCAGGGTACCTGGTATTTTCCGCTGGCCTGGCAGACTGGAAGCTGGAAAAGTAGTGGACGAACCCACTAGCCTCATGGACTTATATCCAACACTGAAATATTTGGCCAAGGACACACAACCAGACAGGTAAAGACTGGCTGATATGGACCTTCTTTGTATCGTCTGTGCTCTCCTTCGCTGAGTCGCATTTGTTTGACCAGAGTTTTATTCTTGGAATTGTTGACAAGCTTCTTGAATACATTAGTACACCAAACCATTGTTTAGTTACAAACAGAGGGGAGGAAAGACTCCAAACTTGAGCATAATAATTAAAGTATTTTGTAGCCGGATGATGGATAGTGGATCCAAAAAGTACCTGATTATCTGTAAACAACCACAGCTTTTGTTTTGGAGAAGGCTGCTGTGTGGACACTTGTGTAGCTAATTTATCAAGCATTGTAGGCGATGTCAAGAGTCTAGTATATTTTTGCATGTAGTGTTGTGGTGATACGCTCTCCCTTCTTTTTATTGGTATTTCACTGTACCTTTCTTCCAGACAATTGGACGGCTATAACCTCATGCCTCTGTTGGAGGGGAAGGTGGAGCAATCAGAGCATGAATTTATGTTCCACTACTGTGGAATCTACCTGAATGCAGTACGCTGGCACCCACCTGGAAGTAAGTTCACATGTGTAGACACAGATCACAGACAAATTGTTTTTATGTTATGTTATAAGGTCTGATGTTTTATTCTGCAGAAAAGGTGACCTATTCATGTGAAGCTGAAATCAAATTGCACTGTGAACCAGAACCAGTTGTAATATTCACGTGTTCCCTGGTGTGTGTTTCCATCAAGGTGACTCCATCTTCAAGGTGCACTTTTTCACTCCCAACTTTTCCCCCCCGGGAGCGGGTGGATGCTATAACACTAAGGTCTGTCTGTGTCATGGAGAATATGTGACGCACCACAACCCACCGCTGCTGTACGACCTTTTTCACGATCCCTCAGAATCCCGCCCGCTGACCCGTGATACCGAGCCGCGATACGCTGAAATCCTCGAGCAGACTGCCAAAGCTGTGGAGACGCATCGAAATACCCTCCCAAACAAGCGCGCGTCTGATGATGCTCGTTCACACCCCAACACAGATGCACACGCCGTTCAAAGCCAGATGACATGGGACAAGATCCTGTGGCGACCCTGGCTTCAGCCCTGCTGTGGGACTTTTCCATTCTGCGGCTGCAAAGAGGACATGACACATTTAAGTGAAAACAAATCTTAACCAGCCTGCAGTCTGTAGACGGGTCTGGCATACAGACTATCATTGATGTACAATGAAATTAATTGAATTGAAACTAAGATTACAATTGAAACAAAGTCCATATTGTTTAGTAAAACTAAGCAACCAAAAAACAACCACAAAACAGCCAAACTTGAAAATTGATCAAAATTAAATGGAGATTAAACAATGAACTAATTGCACTATACCTGTGGTCAGTACATTATTACACTGTACATGGTTGCAATAGAGAATTTCGGTTGGTGCTCTTATTTCTTACATTAAGTAACATAAAAATAGTGCTTTAAGTAGAGGAAACTAAAATATATATCCTCAACTGTCATTTCTGTCTCATTGAATACAGAATTGAATCTGAGTTATGTCCCTCTGGATTCTATGAGGTCCTTTGTTCATGTTCCAGTCACTATGTTACACCCATACTGATAGTGAGGTTATCATACCTGGCTTATGAAGACTTTCTATCAGATCTGGCTAAGTAGGGCAGAAAATACGAGGTAAAATTCCTCAAGAAAGTAGTTCGCCATTAGAGGGCAGAGTCGGACTGTGGTTGGATGATAGTTAGCTGTGTGCAGAGAGTGAGAGAGGGGGAGGGAGGGACAGGAGGGGTGTGTGGGTCAAGGATGAGATTTCAGTTCTGTCACAGGGCTCTTGTGCAGTGTGGTATGAAATATGCCTAAATATCAGGATGATATATATTTTCAGGGCAAAACAGGTACACAAATATGTGAGCACTACGTAATGCATGTAACATTTGCTTATTGCTGTAATCTTGCATCAATAGTCACTTGGTTGGTTGGAAATCAAGTCCATACCACTTTTGGATCTCAGAAAGGGGATTTTCTTTTCACTCACTTCCCTTCAGGAATGTCAGCGCACAAGATCAGCTGCGGGACAGCACTGCTCAAGGACACGGACACCCAGTGGCTCCACAGATCTCCAGTAATAAAAGACTGAACTTCTCCATCATTGGTGTCATCATCATTGATTATCATCATCATCAAGACTCACACTGTCTCCCTCCAGCAGTGACTGGCTGCCAAAACATCAAAGTTTGCTACAGCAGAAGAATATAATTGCTCCTTTTCCTTCCCTCCTCTGTTTCCTCTTCCTCCATCTCCTCAAACTCCTTTCTTCACCCCCTCCTCCTTGTTGTCCTCCCTTCTTTCTCCTTCTCCCCCCAGAAATGTCACTCGCATCTGCAAGTGAGGAGGGGCATTTCATCATCATCACTCTAATCATTGCCATCACAGTAGTAGTATTTACTTCTCTCCCTCCAGCAGAGACCCGTACATCAAACACTCAGCAAGTTCATTACAGTAGCCACTCCATTATATCTCTAACAGTAAATCATGCAGTCGACCATACATAACGACATCTGGCTGTACATCAGAGTTAATGATGGCTGGTGGGATAGAATGTTACTGGCTGTACATCATGTCACACACACACATAACCCAGAGCACACAAGAGGTCCGTGTGCACACAAGCACACAGTATATCATGTTTTGAACAGATCAGTGGTTTGTAAAGGTCAGTGTTTCAGGACATGCCATAAAGCATTTGTATAACCCTCTGTTTGACACATAAACACACACACAGCTTGAAAAGTGAAAAGGCAGCTTAAACATGCTGAAAACAGTTCTTTTGCATCAAGAATGTTAAACAAACACTAATAGCTATGGGGCTGTTGTTGCTTTGTTTTTGTTTTATTTAGTTGTGGGTTGGTGCCTATAGTTTAGATGATGGTAAGAATAGCGATCATTATAGACCAGAGAACATTGTTTCAATTAGCATTGTCAGTCAACTGTGGCAGAATATCTTTGTTGTGGGAAATCTGTCTTGGCAATTAGTTTTCACTGCCATTTAAATTCACTGACAATGTCAAGCCTGGGAAATGTCTGTGTTCAACACTTTGAAGTTTGAATTAAAAAGAACATACTGACCATTTAAATGTCAAATACACACACACAGCAATTGTTCTATCATTCAAATTTGTACTGTTGGTTGACAGCAAACAAGTATTGTAACCTTTTGCCTTCTGGACAGTCTCTCCTCCCACGTCTGCTCAGATTACTTCTTCTGAACTGCTGCTTCACTTTTGTACTTCTTGTACCTGAAGAATGCACACCAGCCTAACAATAAACCACTGAAAGAATAGTTTAACATCATGGCAAATATGCGTATTTGCTTTCATTTCAAGAGTTAAATTAGAAGATTGATAAAAATCTCATGTATGTGCTTTAATTGTGAAGCTGAAGCTGGGAGGCAATTAGCCTAGCTAAAGACTGGTAGCCTGGCTCTGTCATCACATTGCAGTTGCCAAGTGTGTTTCCATTGGAGTGTCCACTACACCTGGCAACCTGCACCATGGCCGAAAGTGCTGCAGAGAAGTGCAAGAAATAAAGGTCAATTCCCGATAAAACACAAATTGGTACTGTTTGTGTGTGGAGTTTAAAGAACTGAAATACAGCATAGTGAGCTTTAGAGAGAGCCAATCTAGCCGTCTCACTGTTATCAGTTGAAACTACAGGAAGCTAACCGTCTCCTGGGTTTAGCTCCATACAGATCTCATCTAACTAACGAAAGTGAACATTACTGTTTCCCAAAATGTTTAACAAGTGGCTTCCTTCAAAGTTTCTAAAACCAAATTTTTGAACCACTGAATTTTAAATTTACATTCACATAATTGAAGAGTTTCACCACTTAATGAAACATAAGAATTATGTGTGTTTTGCTGCTGATCATAGCTGAAAATACTCAACAGTGAAATACCCCTGTACACTCACCTCTCCACCTCGAGAGCACCTCCTGTGCCTATTCTATCCCCAAAAGTGTCGTAGTGAGAAGATTCATGGGATAACTGGAGAACTACAAACACATTAGCTGTTTGTTGGCTGTGGAAGTGTGGAAAGTGGAGAAAAAGAAAATCTATTTATATACATGAAAATGAGGGCAGAGTCAGAGAAAGTCAGTAGCCGTATTACTGTTCTGTTCAGTTAAGGTTTTGTTAAATCCCCAACTGACCTCTATGGTAAAGCCATCACACACCATTACAATCTACAGTCCATGCCCGACACAGCATGAACTCTTTGCCCTTTTATGCCTTTTGTTATTTCCTCAAAATTAAAGCTAACTTTTTCTGCAGTGGGCTGAAAGGCTCGGGGGCCACATGACCAGAAAAATGAAATGAAAAATACGGATCACAATGTTAAAAAGTTGATGAACTAAGGGGGAAAACGGTGGAACATTTGCAAATGCAAAGTGTCTGCAGAATACAATACATTCAAATTACATCCACCCACTACTTAATTCTCTAACTTTTCTGACCAATCAGTCAAAGAAGCAGACCAATATCATCAATCAATCCATCAATCAATGTTGGCTACCTATCTGCCCATCTATGGCAAATCCATCTCCTTAGTCTCTCACCTACCACAATAGATTGCTGAGGCAAAACAACAATTACACAGCATTACAACACTATCAGGGTACATTAGCATGGTAAATGTGTCTGATAGAGAGAGAGCGAGAGAGAGTGAGTGTCTCTGTCAAGTTTGTCAATGAATGAGGCTTTTAGAGAACGGGAGAGAGGTGTTTACGCTGCTATTAGTGTCGATTGGATTTGTGTGTGTGTAAATGCACAGCTGTATGCTTATTTATATCATTTATATATTTATGTCAGTGCAGCAGAGGCAGATTTTTGTGTATGTATTAGTTTGTGAGATTATGTGTGTGTGTGTGTGTGTGTGTGTGTGTAAGAGAGTGTGTGTCTAGCAGCACTGGGCCAAACTGTTACGTGTGAGATAGGCTCCAGTCCAGGGGAGGAAATGTTGTGCTTTGGCACTTTCACTACACACAAAACACACACATGCACTAACAAAGCCCCTTGAGGCAAACTGTGATTTGTGATATTGGGCTACATATAAATAAAACTGACTTAACTCTAACTGACTCTAAGCCTTTCTCAATCTCTGCATGTCTGTACTCTGCCCTTGTATCTAAATGTAGATCTTATTCTGATCTGACAACCTGCAGGGGAATTGGACTGCAACAGAACCACATTGTGTTTTTGTGTATGTGTGATAGAGTGTCTGTGGTTTAAGTATGTATCATGTTGTGTACCATATGGTCGAAATTACCCCTCACAGAGCTTCAGGCAGGGAACAGGGCATTTGGACAGGCATGTCGGCACACACACGTATATGCCTGTGGACATATAATCAAACCACAAAATGTAATGTGCACACACCAATTTTCTCTCTAATGTAGACATACCCAATTGTGACAAAACAAACACTTTCAGGCTTTACTACACCCGTGCGCACACACACACACATACACACACACGAAAATACACATTCACAATCACAAACAGACACACTACCCCCTGCAAGCTTTAACATCCAGCCCTTCTTTGATGACAGAAAGTGTTTTGTGATGTGGAGTTTAATGAAGAACATATAGCTAAATAACTAGGCTAATGGGACAATTGTAGCCTATCACACACACACACACACACACAGTCCCTCTTAAACTGAAAGAATTTGGCTCAACCACTGTCATCTGTTTTTGAGATTAGCATTCGAGAGCAACAGCACTCAGGCTTTTTGTTGCCGCGGCACGCTTTGATTCAGGGTAAAAGAAAAGAACAACTGCAGCGAGATGCTAAGTTACTCCCTGTTAGTATGAGGCGTCAGAGCAGTGTGCATAATTTAGGAGAATTACAGGTTTTCAAAGAGAGACCCCCTCCCACATCTGACACCTCGACCTACACACACACACACACACACGCAAATACACAAACGCACTGCCTGAGTCTTTTCAACAACAGATGTCTCCGTGATGTCATTCACCGTGTATGATAGGCTTCCTGAAAAGTACATTTAGCCTGTGGCCTGCAAATGTTCACTCATAATATTTGCAAGACGATGCAACAGTGCTTGTGTTGTCTAAGACTTTATTTGTTGAGGCATGTCACTCAGTTTGGTCTGACATAAATTAGGTCAAAAAATTATTTAATCATTATAATTTAACATATATCAAAAACCCAGTTTTTTTTACACTAAGTAGCAATCATTCATCAATGCTCTTTAAACTTCATTCTAACAAAACCCATGTGGCATCCCATGTTTGAACCCTGAGAATGTGGCAGAGCAAGGAAGAGAGAATAAAATTACTGACAAGCCACGCCACCTTGGGAACTTCACCTCAGGAAATACATACAGCACTACTCAGAAATGTGTGACACTAATTATTATTAAGGAAACTCGGTTAACACTTGAGGCGCATAAGTTCTCTTACAGAAGACAGAATACATTTTAATTATAGAAATTAAACAAAGAGAAGGAACTGGAAGTAGCTGCAGGAGGAACAAAGCACAGATATAACCATTTTAAAGTTCACTTATCCAAGAATCTATTACAGGTTGTATGTAGGATGTTAAACTAATTATTTATGGCAAAAATACACACATTTTAACATCATCAGCAAGGGCAACAAGTCAGCAGACAATTAAATAAAAAAACTGCATTTGCAAGAAACATTAGAGCAAAAGCACCCAACTTGTGACTAAATGTTTAAAATTTTGACCTTTTGTGCCAACAATATGTAAATACAGCTGAAACCAGTTTGAAGCATTTACAACTATAGGAGCAGATATTCCCTCTATAACTCATCATGACAGGGTCTAGGCTGGTGAAGAGCAGAGGGAATGAATAATGAAAAAAAACGGTGCGACGGTCAGTGAAGGAGGGAGGAGTGATGTGTGATGGAACAAATGATAGTGGGGACAGAGGACGGAGAATGGAAGCATAGCAATAAGAGAGGTACTTGAGGTGTGACCAACATTATACAGACTGGCTGATGACAAATTGAACAAAAACTTTGGGGGGTTTTCCCCTAATAAGAGGGTTACAGGAGAGAGAGAGAGAGCAGGTGGAAGGAAGGAAGAGAGCTAAATTATTCTTGAAGAATGAAAGCAGCTTCTTTCGTACTGTTTCATGTAAGCGGGAGATTGACAGAGAAATCAACAGGTGCAGGATCTGAGAAAAACACTCAACACTACCGTAACGATTGGGGAAGAAAATAGAAGGAGACAGGCTGAAGTATAGATGAGAGAAAGAATATAATTGCAAGACGCTGATCAAAATCGTACGAGTCTCACTCAAAGGGTGGAGGATAAAAAGTTGAAATAAAACGGTACCGTGGCGTCAAGTAGAAGAGGC
Source organism: Nannoperca obscura (assembly GCA_036024295.1). Taxonomy (NCBI): domain Eukaryota; kingdom Metazoa; phylum Chordata; class Actinopteri; order Centrarchiformes; family Percichthyidae; genus Nannoperca; species Nannoperca obscura. The sequence goes on along the minus strand of JAVQJL010021684.1, from coordinate 13,242 downwards.
TGCTTTGGAGAGATAGACTGAGACAGCTTCTCTCTGCTTTTGGAGCTGCTGTAGTGATCCTGCCCCAGAAAAAAAACATAAAACAACGTGGGGAGAGAAGCGTATAGGTAAGTAAGCATGAGGGAAACTGAGGCAGGATGAGGTCTCACAGCGATATAAACAGAAAGATACACTACGACATCCCTGGTCCAAATAACTCTGTCCTTCCAATTATGATTGTGTATTATTACACCGATCAGGCATAACATTATGATCACCTGCATAATATAGTGTAAATCCCAGTTTTACCAGCAAAACAGCCCTGACCCCTCAAAGCATGGACTCCACTGGACCTCTGAAGGTGCACTGTGGTATCTGGCACCAAGACGTTAGCAGCAGATCCTGTAAGTCCTGTAAGTTTCGAGGTGGGGCCTCCATTAATTGGACTTTTGGACGTTTGTCCAGCACGTCCCACAGATGCTTGATTGGATTGAGATCTGGGGAATTTGGAGGCCAAGTGAACAAATTACAGCGGCACCATTCACAACACACTGCGACTGTGTGTTCTGACACCTTTCAATCAGAACCAGAATTCACTTTTTCAGCACAAGGGCCAGTCTTCACTCCCCACATGCATCAAAGAGCCTTGGCCACCCCATGACCTTGTCGCAGGTCACCTGTTTTCGTTCTTTGGACTGCTTTTGCTCACTACTGACCACTGCAGACAGAGAACACCCCACAAGAGCTGCAGTTTTAGAAATGCTCTGACCCAGCTGTCCAGCCATCACAATCTGATCCTTTTCAGAGTCACTCACATTCTTACGCTTGCCCATTTTTCTTGCTTCCAACACATTCGAGGAAAAAATGTTCACTTGCTGCCTAATATATCCCACCCACGGCGAGGTACACAATGTGTTGTTTCTATTTTGGTGTGACCCCAACCTTATCGAAGACCTTTGAGATTAACTGGAGGACCAGATCTGATCTCGGACCAACGTCAGTGCCCAATCTCACTGCTTGTTGCTGAAAACAATAACTGAAAGCCTTCACAGAAGAATGGTTGTTATAGCAGCACATTCTTGCCCATGGTTTTGGAATGACATGTTCAAAAAGCACATACTTTATGCGTGTAATGTTTGGGTGTCTATTTACTTTAGGCCATGCAGTGTAGACGTGTGGATCATTCTATCTAGGGGAAACAAAAGGATAGAGAGAAGGGATGGATGTCTGGCGAGGGACATCTCATCTTGAAGGAGAAAGAGAGATGACACAAAAGATTGAAGTGGTAAGAAGAGAGGCGGCGTTCTTGAGAGATGGCTGAAGACTGATAGAAGTATTTGTCATCACTGGAGAGATGAGAAGAGCAGAGTACGATAAACTGAGGGATGAGAGAGAGTGAGACAGAGTGCACGAGAAAGGAGAAGGGACATGAAGAGAGATGGAGAGGGGTTCAGGGGGCATAATAATGACAAAATGACAAGAGGATGATCGAAGCATGGGTCATGTTTACCCACAGGAGAGGGAGAGTGAGAGAGAGGGCGAAGAGTCTGGAGGCAGGGAGGCAACAGCAGACTAAAGGGTCACTCTGTTTACGGGGAGGAGGAGAGATTGAGGGATATTGATGTGAGGAGGGAGGAAAGAGATGAGGAGAGACAGCTTGGGATGGAGAGAGGGCCTCTGGCTCTGAAAAGAAAAAGGGATGACGGAGCGAAGGAGGGACAGAAACGACGAGAGCCTGAGAGGGGGAAAACAGTCACAGAGGGAAGAGATGAAGGCAAGGGAGAGAGAATAGGGGAAAACAGAGAGAGACAAGCTGAAATCCAATGAGAATATGCAGTCCACCACACAGAGCCAGTCCTTTTATCTTTATAAAGATGCAGGAAACACGAGGGATCCACTCTGCAGCAAATACTGTTTTTTATCCAGATGAGGGAGTCTGCAGGGATTGAAAGAGGATACTGAGAAGAATGAATGATTTATCTGTGTTAGAATGGAGGGGATACAGACAGAGGGAGAGAGGTGGTTGCAGAATTAGAGAGGACTCTGTCCAGCATTGAGAAAGAAAGAAATGAAGGCATCATGTGCAGAAAGTCTCAACTGGGAGTCAGGAGAAAGCCAAGACCAAGGCTCTCCAGAAAAAAGCTTAAACGTAAGAAGAAATCCAAAAGATCTTTACTGGGCTCTAGCAATATTGAGCAAACACATAACTGTACATATTTAGGACTTTCTATGCCATAAAAAGTTTCAGACCTATCGATACTAACAAAAACTTGGCTGAAAATATTCAATTCATAAATGTACCAATTTTATTATGAGGAACTGAGGTGCATTAACCCCTGACAAACCAAGACTATGAGAACACCCACATGAAAGCCTGCACGCTGAATTTTGTCCACAGAATCACAACAAAACTGGATGCCAAGCTGAAGAAGGCCACATCCCACTTTTAATTCAGGTCCACAAAAGAGCAATACAATTCGTTTAACACCTTAAAGCCAGTGATCCCAGTTCTTCCAGCTCTGTGATGCCAAGAAGAGAAGATAGAGATAAGTCCCCTGGGCAAGCTGGTCATGAGGACCAGTTCCTCCAACAGTACATGGCATCAGCAAAGCCCTCATTCAACCTGGACCAAACAGATTACAGCCAAACAAAAAGAAAAGTACATGAAGGTAAACTTCAGCGTTGTTTAGCAATGAAACGAAAGTACCGGGTGGCAAATTATCTTGGCACTATGTGCCTTCACAGACTGAAAGAGACATGACAGCCTGGCCCATTGAGATTGGTGGAGACTTGCAAACCTGGCGTCTCACAGAAAACAGACAATTTAGACAGAATGTGTCAGTTCTGCCAACAAGATGCAGAGACAACACTTCCTCCTACACTGACTTTACCAAACTAGAATTTACAAAATGTTATACTTGCTCGGATAAATACGTACATAGCCATAGAAGCAGCAAAATAAGTCTGAACATGTTGTAAGCCTGAGGGATAAACCAGCAGAACATGAAAGTACTGAGCACTTTCTAAATCTGACCCCCTCTGATTTGTATTTAATCTTAACATAACATTAAATTGTTAAACTAAATATCATCTTATCATGAATATTCTTTCATTTCGTTCTGACATTCTAAGTTAATGTATTTATGCTTTCTGTATTTTACGTTGCACAACATGCTTTAGCGATATCACGGTCATGCCTAAAAAGCAGATTTCAATTTGGAAGACACAAATTAGATAGTGAAGCAATGTGTCAGAGGGGTGACTTCTGCTCTGCGGAGAGAGTGATGGCCTGAGTGGGAAACACATGAGTGAGGGAGACGACGGTGAAGAATATGCTGAGTCACTCGTTGGGAGGAAAATGGTGGTAATGAGAGAGGGTGAAGCAGCCAGGAGTAGATGAGAAGAGTAGAAGAGAGAAAGGAACGAGGAAAAGAGAGAAGGAGAATAGAGAGATGAAGGGAGGGGCAGGACTGAGGTCATGCTTTTGCTATCATGTAACATATGTAGGTCATCCCTCTTTTTCTTGCCTTAGATGATTTAGGTTTAAAGCACATCTGTTTCTTGCTGATAATGACAACACTTTGGAATGTGCCTCCAGTGTGTGTGGTGTGTTTTGTGGTGGTACGACAAGTCCTCCAAAGTAAACAACGAAATAGGTTGATTGTAATTTCCTCCCCAAATGATCCATATGAAAGTTGTTTTTTTTGTCTCATGTCCATATCAAAGCAAACTGCTTGGTTACATTTTGGTTTGGTTAAGGTTAAAGGACATGGTTGGTGTTATTCTGTTTCTTATTTTCAACAAATCCCATGAAAAGACCAAAAAATCCAACAATACTAAACTTTATCCCTCAATACTTTCAAACTTTTCAACTCTCTTAGCCCCCAGAGAAACCATTGATTCCTACTGAAGAAAATTCTTCAAAAACTGGTCATGAATATATACTTTCATTCCTTTAAAGAGGCTTTGGTGAGTGAGTTTCTATAGCAGCAGGACAGTCTATGTACTTGTACCAGCCAACTTGTATGTACAGTTTATGTACTTGTAGTATTTTGCAATGTGGTAGTTGCGATACCCATCATTTGCTACACCTATATGAAAATGACGGCAGCATGAAGAAATTTAAACCCAATAGTTGGGCACAGAAGGGTGGTGTCGCTGTGATATGTCATCTTTATTCAAACCAGCTAAACTTCATCAGGGTGGAGTGTCGAGAGTGGTGCTCTCTCATTTAGCTGTTAGTGACAACATGAAAACTGATGCAGTATGCTAGACTTAAAAAAAAGAAAAAGCTTGTGGCAAGGAAAATACAAACAACCCTAAACATACCATAAAAAAATACAGTTTACACAGTTTAATGTAAAGGTATTTCCAGAAATCTGTTATTTACACAAAACCTTGTGGCACTGTCGCCCTTAAATTTACATATGTTTAACAAAGCACACATACACTAGGTGATATATTTGAAATGCAATTCATCACTGACTGACATTGGGCAGAAAAGTGCTGCTGCACTGCTTTCTATGTATTCAGACATCCAGGCATGAGGCCCCTCTGGCCACATTACAGTCAGTGATGTCAGGTGTTTTTGCCATTGCCAGCTGAGTAAAAACACCTGCACTCACTCACTGCATCACTGGGGTGTGTCCACAAGAGCTGAGATCCAATGTCAGATAGCCATTCAAAGTTTTGTCATGCTGAATCACAAACTACTCTACTATAGAGTATAAATATATACTATATATACAAAGAATGATGCCCTGTAGTATTTTGCAATGTGGGCTTATTGACATAATTTCAGATAACAGTATCTTTTTTAAAAAGTGACAGAATTTGTCTCTTGGGTTTAATTTAAAAGTCAGAAACTAACTTTTGTCTCACTAGTCAACACATTATGCAGTCAGTAAACTCTGCTTTGATTGGTTCATTCATCATATGTTTCTCATTTCAAACAGATATAACATAAATCAATCAAAATTTGATCAAAAGAGAAACAATGTGCATGCATTGATAAAATGGGAAATAAGGCAATTTAAGAAGGTATGGTCATAATTTCACATAAAATGTGATCTTCAATACATTAATTTGACATTTAACAAACTACTAACACTACTGGTAGTGGAGATAATAAAGTAAATCAATAATTAATGGAGGAGAATCAGAGAATACCAAACACAAACAGGAGGCAGAAAAGGATATTTGTATTATTCATTTACCACACAAAACAAAGAGCTATGAATTGTCCCTTGTACTTTTTTGAAATGAAAGTAAATGTGCCAGATGTATATGTATATGTTTAGTATACAGTTCAATTCCACAGATATCTCAGTTTAAATTCAGCCACAAATTATTTCTTTGTCACAAGTTCTTTGGTTTTGCACCACTTAGTTATATTCAGCTATTCTCCTGTTTGACTGGGTGCACCCCAATATAGGTAATTCAGAACCTCAATTCTCAATATTTGGATCCAACATTAGGTAGGTAACAATATTAAAACATATTGTGCCTTTGTAACTCACTTTTACTTTGCAATAGTTTCACTGTATCTGCAATAACAAAATCACCGTAACCAAGGCACAATAATATGAAGTCCATTCACTTAAAACCGTGATGGCTACGACTCAGTCCTTTCACCGCTGTGGCTGGAGAGGGGAAAGGTTGCCAGTTATTTCCTCTGGGCTTGTCAATTCAGGGATTTAGAGCTCTCGTCTGGATTGGCTCGTCATCAATTTCAAATTGACTCAAAAAGAGCATGACCTGCAGTAATTGACATGGCCAGAATTGTTTGTTAATCAATTGCCTTTCTAATGTGTCAGGAACTGAAGATAATATAAAATATAAAATATATGTGTAATGCAAACTACAATCAACATATTTTAAATAACCTAACACCATAACTTAACATTGTATATATCTTTAAAGCAAAAACAAACTATACAGTGTAAACTTAACGCAATAATGTCTTCTGTTCTTGTTTTATAATCAGATTCAGTATAGGTATAAAATAACATTACCTGACATAACAGCTTATGCTGCTTCAGTATTTAACAGTTCAGTAACAAGAAAACATATTCATTATTATTGTCAAATGACAAGTTGTGCTCTACAAAAGTCGGCTAATTGCACAGTTCATTTGCTTATTGTTAATTCTAGGCCTGTTCATTTGAACTTGCTAGCTTAGCCTCTCACACACATAATTACTGCTACTGTTTTGATTTGACAACGTTATATTGTATTTTTACTTGTTTTATCTGAGCTATCGTTCAGCAGCAGGTTCTCTCCCTGCAGTGTCACCCGGCATCTGACTACACTAACTTACACTGACTTTTATTAAAACACACAAATCTTACCTTAATACAAGGATAGGGCCACAGATATGTATGCATTAAGTACATGTGTTTGTGAACCCCTTTTTATGTTGTGAAATAATTGTGGTGTTATTTGTATTTGGGAGAGACAAAGCAGTGATTATGTGAGGTGCCTTTCCACCTCCTTCATTTTTCACCTCATCACCTCTTACAAAGGCCCAGTATCACAATAAAGTTACACAGTAGTTCAAAGTATCACCTTCCCACTCATTCTAGTGCCTTGCACAAACAATGGGCCATAAGACTGGAGCCATTGTTTATTTGACACAACAACAGACTGCAGCAACAGCCTAGGGAATACTTTGAACAAGAGAGCTCTTTTCAGTTGTGTTGCAACTAAGAAGTGTGACATAACTCAGAAAAAAATGTTTCCAGGGACGATGGAAGTAGGGTTGGTGAGGGGGCTGCAGCACCCCTTACTGGCAAAAAAAGTTGAATAAACAATTCAATAATAAACTTTATGAGAGTAGCATTTTAGCAGAGACAGTTTATAAAACATTGTTCAGTAATTGGTTGAATTCCACCCTTTTTTAAATTATTTCCCTGATATTTGATATAATTACCGAACATTCAGTGTATTTTCTGTATATATGATGCACACGCAGTTTGGCACATTATTTCCGTTATTGTTTGTGTGTGTGTGTGTGTGTGTGTGTGTGTGTGTGTGTGTGTGTGTGTGTTAAAGAGACAAAAACATGTATGTCACGCAGCATTTGAAATGACATGATATCGACTTTCTCTCAGCACCACCAACTCTGAACTTCCAGCGTCCCTGTTGTGGGCGTAATAGTGTCTAATTGTATAGTGTCAATAACTCGTCCCAAATAAAGCCACACTATTGTGATACAAGTGGTTTAATCTGCCTTATTTTAAGACCAAGATATGTTCTAAATCGCAGATGGAATGAATGCCAGTCTTGGGAACCACGGTCAAAGGTGAAAGGGTGGATTCTGTGTCACAGTAGATCCTAAGGCAAGAGTATACGTTTTCAATTTTCTTGAAATGTTTAGGAAAGCTTGATCTGCGCAGCATATTGAAGTCGGCAGCAGCCAGTGAATCTGAATCACTTTGTATGAAGAGTTGGCAGGCAGACTCCTCTCCTCCTCTGTTTGTCTGTCTAAAAATGAGCCGAGCCCTTCGGGGGATATTTCCTCCTCTCTCTCCTCCTCCTCCTTTGTCTTTTTGGGTCTCATTGTCTTTATCTCCTCTCTCATCCCTTTTCTTCTCTTTAGCTTTCTGTCTTTCTTGCCGTCTTTCTTCTGTTCATTAATTTGTTAGTTTGCTCAGTGGTCCTTTCTTCAGATGATTCTTCCTTTTGTGCCATACTTTCTCATCTGTCCTTTATCGCTCTCATCTGTATGCGTGTGATGCTCTAACAGAGGCCATTTTAATCCACAAATAGCACTACTTTTTGTATAATGACCTGCAAAAGCATCTTGACATGACAATCTGATTTGTAACAAAATACAAATTTCCTGTAGTTTAGGTTAGGGTAAATTATTTAATTTTAATTTATGGAAAGGTTTAGCTCATGATTACAATCTGGCAGCAAATCATTATCATGCGCTGAACCTTTCTGAGTACATATGGTTTATATCAGATTTGTATAAAATCATCTGAATTGAAGGTTTTATTTATATAACTAAGATTAGTGTTAGGGACTACAATATATGGTGTGTCTAGAGTAAGAAAGACGAGAAGTTCTGTTGGTCATTTAACACATTTACTTGCACACCATAATCATCAACATCATCCTTTGGCCTTTCACATATTCATATGTTGGGCACAAACATGACAGCCTGATTGTACACACATGCATGAAAATCACGCACACACAAACACCACCCACCAGTCGTGAGTTGAGTCAGAACCCCTCAGGTTTGCTGACTCAAAAAACCGCTCCTCTTAAATCTCTGATGGCATTGCCTGCACTTCACACGCGCGTGCGCGCACACACACACACATGCATGGCAAATGTTGATGTGCCCAGATTAATCTCCCTATGCATAGAATCACAGTGACATGCACACACATAATAAAGCATGCTTGAAAACATCCTCACACTTAGGCACACACACTGCCACACACTTACACATTCATGCATGTATAAAAACACATACACATACAACTTTGATGTGAGCATGTCTTTGATTTACCCATCACAGTGGGCAACATTAATGTTCGCCTCATGATGAACTGTATAAACTTTGGTGATCCCTCGACCTTTCATCTAGCGACACCTTCAGGTCAAAATCTCCATTTGATTAATATATTCAGTTATGACAAAATACCTGCTAAACTAATATTTCCTGTCACCCTCAGCTGTACTTTGTGTTTTAGTGTAGAACAATATGTTTCTGGTTGCAGTATAGCTTTAGGGAAACATGAGCTGCACACACAGTTTGTGTAGACAGTTATATTGATTAAAATAGAAGTGTATCTGTTCCATCAGGCGCCTGTGAGATGAACGCCTCCTGTGTAGACAAGACAATTTAACAGGTTTATTGTGTAGGATAGATATGACTGTCAGGTTTATAATCATCAAGCCTTTCAGCTAAAGCTAAAGTCTTACTAAATATGCGCAACAGCTTGAATAGTAACTAATTTGGTCACCATGGATACACAGGTCTCATATCCAGCATGCAGTTCATACTACACAACGTGGCAGCTGGCCACTTCATTCACAAAACAAACTTCATGTACATGCGTTGGCATTCAAATGCTGTTGTGTAAATGCATTGCTTGTATTTAATAGTTTGTGCTACACAAATGATTTTAATTGGTTCTTGCTGCCGTCATTTCTGTCTTTTGTTGCCTCTAGTTCTCATTGGCAAAAGCATCTGTAACTCCTAAAGGGTAAATCAAATTTAAATGAAAACTTTTGTGCAGCCTGCCAACTCTCAACATCTGAGTCAATCAATACATCACATCACACACAAGGGAATACTGAGCTCAACACTGTGACTTTGTGAAGTGAAAGTCATGGGACCTGGTCAGCAACAAGTCAGGCTTGCTAAAAGTGTCTACAATCCATGAAATGAGCTTGAATGTGTTTGGTTTTGATGGTGTCAGTGTTTTTGTGTCAGAGATTAGATGAATGAGGAAAAGTTCTCATATGTGCGGCTTCCAGCAGATTGTTTTGGTTTCGTTTTATATCATATAATAAAATACACACAACACACTTAAAATATGCATTAAAGAAGCACAGATAACCAAAACAAAGATCACAGATTCAATAGAGTATGGGACGTGTATATGCAAGAATCCTGATTATACATTGATTCACATGCATCGACATGCTCATACACAAACACAATCACAAACAATCCACATTTTTAATCAAGTCCAGAAAATGTTCCTCACAAGAGGCCACTTTCAATATTTTCTCTTTCACCCTTCTTTAGTTTTTTTCACATTCATTTAAATTGTTGGCAAAGATGATGTTGTACTGCAGCTTCTTCAGCGATGTACATACTTTGCAAACAGACGGTACACTGCAAATCACATTCTGTATTCAGCTGCAAACAGTTACAATCTGCCTTTCATATATTCTATGTGCCTTAAGATACATAAGTCACTGCTTTTCGGCAAGTCACTGCAGAAGAGATTGTGAGCTCAGTGCCAATGGTGTAAAAGTATTGTAACATTTAAGCTAGAACAGTCACAAGGGAATAAGAATATATTTAGTATATCTGATGCTCTCCCTATAAGTCATTGTGCAAAGAGGAGAATCACTTCAGTGACTTTAATATAAATGTAGGCTGTGACAGAAACTAGGGAATAAGAAGACATCACCATAACTTGGGATTGATATTATCCTGCCTTTATTGTGAGTCTGAAATGGCAGGTTCATATCTTTCCATTTGCTCTAGTTGATGCTCTTTCTCCTCTTTTTCTCACTGCCTCCTTTTGTTTCTCTCCCTTTTATTCTGCTTCCCACCCCCAAAGAAGATAAAATTGAGATTACATTAGCAAGACCTCCTTTCTTGTCTCTCAGAGAAGAAGAGCATAATTACTGTGCCTGGGCCTTCACCAGAGTCCCTCGGCCCTTATCGTGTTTTAAGAAACCTCATTTTTACTACTGCACTGCCAAACTTTAGTTAAAAAATGAAAATAGTCCAATTGTATATTCAGAAAATCCTGTAAAGTTAATTCATAAATGGTATTATAGAATACATGTTTGATGTAGCAGGAGTGTATGAAGATGCCTGAGCATCTTTAGAAAGGTTACAGCTTTTTACAGAAGACAAAACCTATTTTTACTCTTTTTTTTTAAAGAAGACCTTTAAGATTTTCCTTGATTTCATGGCACCTGACACCTGTATTTTGGGGGGAACAGTTAAACTGCAAACACAGTCTCTGATGCAAGCATTCTGCCTCCTTGAGACTATGTATTATTATGGCTTTCTGAAACAAACTAGTTCTCTCTGTGTCAAGCCGTCTTTTACTGCTCCCACACCGAACTTTCTCTTTCATCTTTTATTATGGTTTCTTCTCCTCGTAGATATTCTTTTCTCAGTCTTTCTCTTATCTATTTGTTTTTATCTCTGACTCAACACAATGGATTCCGAAATATTCTCCATAATGAGATACAACAATATCTAGAACCAGCTCACACACATACACACACACACACACACACACACACACAGTATGAGACAGGCCCTCAGAGTTCTGCAGCTTATGATAATGTCTGTCTCTTCCAATTAGGCACTTCTGTCTCTGTAATGTTTTCCACACTCCTTGCACTCTTTTTCCTCTTCAGTCTGTCCCTCTTTTCCCCTCTACGATTGTCTGTCTCTTCTCCTTCTCATTCATTCTTTCTCTCTCTAAGCCCCGCTATCAGCCTGTAACCTGTTTCTGACACAAAACAGATGTCTCTCCATCTCCTCCTTCCTCCCGTTATCTCTTCCTGCTCCTCCGCCTCTCTACCCTTTCACTTTGTCTTCACCTTACCTTCAGTTCTCAGCACTGTATTTTCTGCCTCTGACCTTCTCTTACTCCCTTCCTTTCTGTTCTCCAGTCTGATTTTATCTCTTTTTGTCTCCTAGTCTCCAGTCTCTGTATGATGGTATAACATCAGCAGTGTAATGATTTCCAGAGGACCAAGTGCTCTGACGAGTATTGTTTGACTCTCTTTGTCAGCAACCTTATTCATGAACAAACAAAATCCTCTCATAAATCAATCCTGTTAGTTTGCCACTTAAAGATGCTGTTCTACATTGTGGTTCTACACTTATTTGTCTTGAGCCTTCTCCCTTTACTCTCTCTTTCTCTCTCTGGGCTTTCATTCATTTCAACATTGATTGATCAGAGATCCACTCACATTATAGAGTAATGTATCCTTCCTTTCTGTTTCTTTGCTTTAGAGGGATGAGCATGTACATCAGCTCATTACTATATATATCCATTTGTCCAACGACTATGCAGCCGTCTGTCCATATCCATCATCCTTCCATTCAGATTTTTCCAACATCATTGTTTTCTGCACAAGGCTTCTCTGACCACCCTCCTAAGAGCCTCATAAATCACCTGTGTTTGTTTCACATATAGCAAACTTGCATCTGTCTATTTATTGCTTTGTTAATCATCTTCATACTTCTTTGTTTATTTATGCACTCCTTTATTATCTCTTTTTCGATCCTGTTATCCTCCGCTAATCTTTTCCATCCCAGATCACCTAAGGCAAGCTCACCTGCTACAAAATGGAGAGTATCATTATCCCTGCTGCCTGATGAATGAGTTTGTGTGTGTGTGTCCGTGCATATGAGTAGTTGTGTGTCTCTGTTTGTTGTTGTGGGGTTTTTGGGTGGGTTGGAACATAATGTGCAAAGTGCATTGTGTGTGTTTGTGTTGCGCTTGTTATCCCAAAAAGAGTGGTCATCTTGCAGCTGCTTCACAATTTATGTCTAATTACAGGGTTCATGTGGAGGAAAATGTTGCACTAAACCTAAAGTGTTACCCACATGAGTGTTTGTGTGTCTGCGTGTGAATGTTTTTGCGTCCCATGGTGTTAAACACATTTTTTAAATATGACACTTTCAGTTACAAAATCAATGTTTTTTAAGGCATGAATCAACCCTAAACTGTGTTACAGGCTTGTTTTGAAGGGTTCTCCCACAACACAATAGCATTTGTTTGTTTTAATGGGCCCGGGTCCAGGTGTGACACTGAATGTATTCAATCTAGTGAAAGTTTAAGGGGTTCTCTTCTAAATCACTGAGTTATAATGACAATAGAAACACTCCCCTCTGCAATATTTCCAGGGAGCCATCCCTCCATGAATCCAAGACTTCCTATCTGCTTCATTCAGGGAAGTTTATTGCAGTGGAACTTTGTTGATGGCTGGGGTTTCCAAGTCCACTGCAACATGTTTCAGTGAGCAAAGCATCAAGATTTACTGCCCTCATGGATTCACACCTGGTTACCAGATTGTCTTTAACTGGAAAATAGGCTTGCTTCATAGAAAACATAGTAAATGACCAAAAAATGCTTCTTGAGCTGAGTTATCTGTGGTACATGATTCGGATCTATGACATTGTTGAACTGCATTTCCCAAGATCTTTGTTATTAATGTGTTTATCTGTTTCTTAGTAATTGGGTTTGAGAGATAATTCCTTATGCACTATGTATAGTCATATAAAGCCATTATATAGAGTCATTATCTCCTACCAGTAACCATGCATAATTTCAAAAATGAATGAAGAAATCTGTGAATGGAGAAAGGGGTGTTTTTCATAGAGATCACTGAATAATGTATTATAATATATTTTCAATAATACATACACTACCGTTCAAAAGTTTGGGGTCACCCAAACAATTTTGTGTTTTCCATGAAAAGTCACACTTATTCACCACCATACGTTGTGAAATGAATAGAAAATAGAGTCAAGAC
>JAVQJL010021678.1:0-27168 GCA_036024295.1 Nannoperca obscura | reverse complement strand
AACGGTGTGTGAATGAGTCGGACTCACCCGTTTCCTGGATGGCTGTCGCGCTGAGGAGAGCGGTGTCTCGGGCACTGTGGTGTCCGAGAGGTGTTCGGCTTCTGACCCTGGAGCTGCCGATGTGGAACGCTGAACGCTTTGAACGGATATTAAGTCGTCGTCCGACGGGGAGAGGGACATGAAGTCCATGGCACCGGTGAGGTACGTAGCCGTAGCTTTGTGATGATGCTGTTAGTGACGCGCAATAACGGCGCAGTAACTAGAGTCGCGCAGTAACTAGAGTGAAACGAGGGGACGGTTTAAGATGGTATTTATACTGATGTATGGCGGTTAATGTAATTGGGGTGTGGTCCTGCTCCCGAAATCCGCTAAATAGCAACAATTAGTGTGAGATCATTGACGCAAAGGTTTGACTCGTTTGAGTGACAGAAACAAACAGTTGGGGAATGTCATAGATCTGCCATCAAGAAAGTCTTGATGGATTTACACTGAAGACGGAAGCAGAGTGCTGATTCATATATTGACCTTGGAGAAGCTGTAGATGTCACTATGTCTCGCACATTCTCATTGACATTCAGCTTATACATCCAACAGCACACACATGATATGTGATGAGAATGGGAAAATACACAATATCAATATCTGAAATATGCCTGTGTGTATCTGCTTGTGTGTGTGTGTGTGTTCATGTCTGTTTATTGGACAGTGTTTGAATTAATGGCCACACGTGCTACACTGCAGTAAACACTGAAATAGTTGGAATGGTTTTCTCTGTATAGCAGCAACACTCCTAGAGTAAACAACTTATAACAGGCTGAAAACATAAATTCACTGAAAAGCTTCTTACTAATTATAATCTGTGTGGTCAAAGGCCATATACTGCAGCTAACTAAATTATCATGGAGGAGCCACTCACCCAAATAAAGATTTTTAAAAATCCCTGTTTCTCCTATTCAGATAGTAGTTTGAGATTTATGTCTCAGACTTTAACTGCAACAACCCCAAAAATGTATTTTGTATATCTGGAACTATAGATATATATGTTGAGAAATGTATGTCTTGAAGAAACTATTTTTCGGAACATAGCTGTTAGCAATAATATTGTACAGTTCCAAGGACTATGCCACCCTTCAGCAGTCTGAAAAAGCAGGACCCAGCAGGCACTGGCATCTCTGTAAGGACACTAGCTGTGTCCCAAAGGCATACCACATACTAATTCTAGGCAGATTTTAAATATGTAAAGTGACAAAATAAAGCACGCTCAAAATTGATTGATTGATACTAAATTGTTTCCTGTTTTTAAAAAACTGCAAGTATGTACATTTTTTGTATATTTACAGCAAAAACAGTACACTGTAAAGATTAGTTTATAGCATACTCTATATAAAATTTGTTTTTGGTATGGAACTGGGACACTTAAACTGAAAAAATGACATTCAAAAAAATACAGATGTGTTTTCCCAGAAACAATATTGGGTTTCAGTGGGACTACAAAAAACTGTCCCAGATTTTCCAAACGAAAACTGTTGTTGACTAGCTGGTCTGTGGATTATGTTTACTGTTTTAACAGCACAAATAATGTGCTATCTGCATGGCTATGTATTATTAAGGCTAAGGGAGATCATGTGTTATGAGTGAACTAACCCACATGTATGCACATTCTGCACATTTTATAATAGATACAAGTTCATAGTCTTTACATTTTACACATTTATACCACATCAGACAGTGAAAGAGGCATAGTGAAAAAGTTTGCAATTTCTTAAAGTATTTTTCCCTGCTGAAGCCAGTCACTGTGTGACAAATAAGTGAAGGGCATTTCTTTCTGGTCCAGGTTGGGGACCTGATGTAGGCAACAACTTGCATCTGATAGGAACTATCTAGGTTTTTGACACATCTGAATTTACCGCATGACTTATGTGACTCAGCATACAGACCAGAATTGGAATCCAAATGTCTTGACATTTAATTGCCACCTGTAGGTCACTGGCTTAGCAATCCAAAACCCAGCAGTAGATCAGCTCATCAGAGTGCTGACAGATTCCCAGCTTCTCTGTCACTCCGGGATATCTCTCTCTCTCTCTCTCTCTTTCTCTCTCTCTCTCTCTCTCTCTCTCTCTCTCTCTCTCCTGGCACCTGATGTCAGTGTGAGGTGCCACGCAGTCTGTGATGACCTGGTCAATAATCAGTAATAAAGATGGTGTGCTGAGCATGATTGTGCAATGATTGGTCTGTCGATAGTGTATTGAGCAGACACACTGAAGGCCAGACAGATGCACACTTTGGAAGCAACTGAAAGGCAGCACAACACGGTTTGAAATATGGCAGTTACATCAGGGCAATAAAAACAGTAAAACACTGCTGGATGGAGGCCATACACTAATATAATATTTTACTATAATCAAGAGCCCATATTATTGATATCATTAAAATGTGTTTCTTAACATTAGATATGCTGGTATTCTAATAAGGCCACATTGTAAGGGGACCGATTATGGGGTCATTCTTTGCTGATAAAGCCAGGCATTAAATGCCAAGCCACAGCCACTCCCTCTGAGACCACACATATCAAAAATAAAAATGTTTGGTATCCACACAAAGACAAGGCAGGTTTAGTTATACAGCACATTTCATTTCCAACACAATGTATTACAGACACAGTGTTGTGCTCCAAACCCAACGTGTCAAACGTGTACAAAACCAAGTATTAAACTATGGACTTTTAGGTCTTCAGTTTCCAACATTCATTTTTTTTACTACTTAAAATATCTGCAAGGATATGCAATGAAATGCAAAGCAAGATCTTCCTGGTGTGTTTAGAAAAAGTGCAAAAGTTATTCACTTAATTATCTCTGAACACAAAATGTACTTTCTTTTGATGACAATGCAGATGTGAAATTTATAAAAATGTCCCAGCACCTGTAGCAGCTGTTGGCTAAAGATTTTTTCTCTCCATTATATCAGAAAAATTGTCTGTAATAGAAGATTTTATCACAGCATTGACAGATTCCCAAATCGAACCACTAAGTTCAAATGAGTTTCTCTTTTCAGACAAAGCTCAGGCTTTGAGGGATGTGGGCACTGTCGTTAATGCTACTTAGATGGGCCACAGGGTTGCAAATTTTCCCCACTGCACTCCATATTCCCCAGAGGAAATTGAACATTGTCATGGATGGATTAGCTCTGTAATGGTGAGACACATAGCTTGAGCAGAGGAGACCAGCTAAAAAACGTTGAGGCAAATGAGGGAGGGGGAAAAGGTATGAAATTCATTTCATACCTCTTCAGGCACACTCACTTGAGGAGTGGTTTTCTGCAACGCTAAGCCAACACATAAGCAACTTTTTACCAGTTTTCAGGTTATATATTTTTCACTTTAGAAGTTACAATGCACTGCTGTCATTCTCTGGTAACACAATGGCCTTATTCCACTCACAACATAACAGCACGATTATATATCCTTTACTGCAGTACATAAAGAAACTTAACATACAGATACTGCACTTTTCTTTCACATCATTTAGAATCAACAAATATTATCGAAATATAGAGTACATTTTCATGAAGTTGGAGATTCTTTGTTAGTCTGTGGTAGGTATTTTGTCCTAGAATACTGTAAACCTTGAAATGTATTCAAGTCTTACATAACACAATATGATTTGGCCTGTGACAGGCTTGTCTTTTTGCAGCTGACCTTTTTCAATGCAAAAGAGATAGAGAAGTAACATAATATTACACATTAATTTATACTAAGTCTCTGCTGTAGCATGACCAGTGAGCTGTATTTCAAGCAGCACACCTTCCACACTCTTCTCTGGGTAAATGCATTATATGACATAATGCTGGATTGATCTATTGGTCTATTTAAAAACAGTTTTCAAGACAATTCAAAACTCAGTATCTGTGTCGTGTTCCATATTGATACTGCTGTGATAACAGAAATGTTGACCCATGAAAATGATGGAAACAGGGCAGTTTCAAAGACACAGATGTGATGCAGGCATAAATAACACTTTATTCCTATGTATTTACTGCTGATGTATAATATAACATATGGTCTTATATTACAGAATCATCCCAGCACTCACTAAGACACTGTAAGTCATCTCATTAACAAATGCTATGTTTTTATATTAGTTTTCCCCCTATATGCCACTCAAGTGTCTTATGAGGTATTTAAAGACAGTTGGGTTTCATATAGCATGGAAATAATACAATAATAATTATGTTAAAATCTGTAATATGTATTCGAAAAGAGTCAGTGATTTGGCTACATAAAACACAAACACTGATCCTACCTAAATTCTACACCAAATTGGTGGAAGATTTGAAAAGCAGATCCTTTATCTCTGCACTCTTGTACTAGCATAAGTGCGTGTCGGTGTGTGACCCTGCCCAGTCTTGCTGTCTTCACATACCTGCTTCTAGTCATTACAACATTCAAACATTGAAATAAATGTTGGGACTACTGTGTATGACTGCCTGAAATCTTGACATTGCATTTGCAGTCTTCAAAACATAACCACAAACTTCTCTAAAGTTACCAAGAGGAGCAGTCAACACAAGGCTAGGAATGCTAGCATTAGCAGCTTATGCTATTTCTAATGGGCCTCATCTGCTTTACATAAACCAGGTGCCGTTCTATTTACAGGGACACACACCTACAGAGCGTTATTGACAATACTAAATTTAGAAGGCTGGTGATTGGTTTACTGTAGTCACACTATTAAAAAGTAAATGTAATAAATCCTAATTGTCTGAACAAAACTGTGTATCGGTCTGTATCATTACAAATCTGTCTGTATTTTTTTTTAATGTATTGTGGACAGTGTATCAATACGTATGGAATCACCTGAGATAATCAACAATAAAGTAAAATGTGCATGAATTATAGTAGAGAGGCTAAAGTTTACAAAACATTGGTATGGTTCCTTTTTCTTAACAACAGAAGTAGTATGACTACAAAGGAACTTTGTGTACTGGCTTGGTCAGTGATGGTTCATAGCATGTACGATACAAACATAATGAAAATGGCAAACCTGGGAATGTAACAGACAGAAGGTGCCAAAAGTTATACTTTTTCTGTCTTGCCTTTATCTAATTCATTTACTGCAGAGTCTGGTTTTCTGGCAGGGTGGTCAGAGATAATGTTAATCTTGGTCAGCAGCGGTGGGAAACCATGCACTTCCACACAACACAACAGATTGGAATGATAACATAAATATAGTCAGAGGCAGACACAGGGGACTTATCTCCACGCTGGAAAGTTTGCAAGTGGCCATGTGTGACAGTACAAGTTGCTCTGTTATGTTGATTTCATTGCATGTTATAATCAAATGCTGAACATAGCTAACAAACCATGCACCTGTTTTTGATGCCAGGTGTACTTTGAAAAAATTATCTTCATTGCACGTAATAAAAATGACTTCATAGTGTGAATGGAGGACAAATACAGGTGAGAATGAGTGAGAGCTGATGGGTGATGCCTACCACTGAGTTAAAGAGAGCAGTACAATCAATAACCTTCTCCCTGGGTCTCTTTTTATTTCAGGACAGGGATCATTCAAGTTTCTAATTGACAACTCATCAGACTCCCCGATATTATGACTTCATTATATCTGCAGAGATAAAAATTAATGAGAAGCAGAGGCAATGGATGGATATGCCAAACTTAGCATTCATTTACATTAAAGAGAGAAACTCTCACTTGGCCGGAAGCATATCTGTAATGACTTTAATCTACAAGAACTTCTAATTTAATACCAAAGTTCATTCGTTGTTATTATTCTTTATGACCTTGTATATTTATTACTTTAAGCTCCCATCTTCGAATTCTGGTTGATGAGCCCTCATTACACACATTTATTTTTGATGTTTACTTTTTCTAAACCTATTCTTCGATCAATTGTGGACCCCCCTCTCAGTGCCACATTCCCACCTCCTCTCTTGCACTCTCTCCCTCCCCTCCGACAGGGATAGGTTTCATTACTGTAGTCACACTGGGCCCAGTGGACAGCTCCTTTGCAGCTCTGTGCACCTCAATATAATCCTTTTAATTAAAGGCCTGCCCCCCACCCCCACCACCACTGCTGCCCTACTCCCGCCTCTGCCCTTTTCTCACATGGCTCCAGCCTTTTGTTCACCCAGGCACTCACCCACTCGCTTCATGTCAAGCCACGCTCTTGCCATTTGAAAAGGGGAGACGTCACCTTTGTCTCTACTCTTTTCATGTGGCTTTAATCTCTGCCGCAATATTGCAGACAGTGTTTTGTGTGTGTGTGTGTGTGTGTGTGTGTGTGTGTGTGAGCGCTCGTGTGTGGCAGAGTAACTGGTGCTGTCTGTGTGTGAGGTTCATCCAGTTTAGGGCTCATCAGGGTTAAATCAGCCTTTAAAAGAGCTTGATTGCCTGTGATTGGGTGCTGATAAGAGGCCAAAGGGCGGAGTGGCATTTAGGCTGAACTGTGCTGTAGATTCTGTATATTGATTTACCATTATGAAAGCCCTTCCCACCTGTTATTCTTCTCTGTCCTTTGTAAAAAAAAAGCTTAATTTTCAATCAAGCTTATGAAAGTCAGTGGTTCAGGCGTTTGTTCCTATTACTTTGGGTCATTGGGCTATGGTGTCTCTTAAAAAATGTTAGAAAATAATTAAAGAATATCAAAATATTATTCATATCATCTTACAGTAGAATTGTACGTTGAAATAACAACAGTAGTTTTGTATTATCTGTATGTCACAGTAAAACAAAGACCCAGACGGTAAAAACAAGCTACATGCATAAGTCAAAATTTTGATAAACGACCTCAGACATGATGCGTTTCTGTTCAGATAGTTCTGCTTTATCCTCACCTCTGAAAACTCCCAGATTAACTTCAGTCAGGCTAGCTCAACATGACACCAGTGACATAAACCTAAAAGGCTCAATACCCTGGAGTATTTACTATCACCAGCCATAATGCTTTTTCCACCTCTCTGCATCTGTTTCTCTATTTCACAGCTATCAAAGGAGCTTTATCCTGCCACCACCCCCCAAGCCCTCAACATGCCCAGCTTGGCGCTTGTCTTCTCACATTCCCCCCATGACTCCCTGATTGATAAGAAAAAGTCCTTATCCCTCCCTCCACTCATCTTGCCCTTGACCCATCTCCATGCACTATTCATTGGGGTTTTTAAAAGTCACATTGGGCTTGCTTGGATTGTCCACTGTTTGAAGTGGGGGGCGTTATCAATCTCTCTGCAGAGAATCTCTCCACTCAACGGCCCCCGACCCCTAGGGTTTTATGCATGCGTGCCGGGTTGCGAGAGTGAGTGCACCCTGTCCCAAGTAGACAGGGCATTTATTCACTCAACTCTCAAAGTCTGTCGGTGGTTGGCGGCCATAGCTATAACGGTCTCGGCCTCGGTCTGTCTCCCTCTCTCTCTCTTGCTCTCTGTCCCATCTTTCAGCCTGCGATGTTAGCATGCGCAACAAGCAGCCAAGGCTTTGGCCCTTTGACAGGCAGACTGTGGGGAATAAGACGAGTGAGAACAGAAGAAGACGAAGGAGAAAGATGAACAAGTCAGAGTGGTGCCCTCGAAGGGTCAACTCAGTTTGCTGGCGCTGCCTCATTGAGAATCTCGCAACGTTGAGCTTAATGACCATGCATGGATGAACGGTGGAGGCCGGAGCAGTGCCGCAGAGAGGACACTATCATGGAGAAGAAAACTGGAGAGTCAAATGCTTGTGTGTGGGATCAAAGACAAAGTGACAGAGGTATGGCAAAGGAGCAGTCACTACATTGTACATGTGTTTTGACCTTAAGTGTTATTCACAAATCACGCCAGCCTTCCTTCCATGTTGTCTCTCATTGTGTTGTGATCGATCGAGGGAGACAACTGGTTATTCACGAGCACCCCCGCGGGTCAATACGGTTCTCCCTATCTGCCTTCAATGGGAGACTGTTTTATTCTCTCATTAAATGGGATTCGACACTGCCACCCTGTGCGCATTTAGCCGTATCTCTCCATGACAACCAATTAATGCATGTTCCGACACCTTCAGGAAATGCCCCTTACAATATCCCAGACAAAGGATATGGAGGCATTCAGTTAAACACTGGATTGCAGCGTAGCGTCTCTTCCCTCCACCACCCTCCTGAACCGTAAATGGTTAAACTTCCTGTGGCCACATTTTCATTTCCTGTAGTGGGCTGTTCATATTGGTTGGAGGTGTTTGTGTGGAACTCTCTTTCTCTGTTTATTACACTGCCAATGACAGATCAGTTTCTCTGACCCCTCTGGCTAGCTTTAAATAAAAGGAGTTTATTCCAAGGCAGCAGCCCCACTGTAGACTGCTGACATGAAAGCGCCCGAAGAGTGCCAGGAAAGCAAAAGGCCAGTTAAAGGGAAATTATATTCCTAAACAAGGTTTGACAATAAACGCATGAGTGGGACAGATAAACAAAAGGTACTGTACCTCCTCTTATTGCTTTTCAACAGTGTATGAAAAGGCACAGGGGATTTGGTGTGCTTACTGTGCTTTGTTTACTGGTTATACTGAATATTTGTGCTCACCTTTGGCTTTCCTCTGCTACATCTGACTCAACCATATGCTGTTTAATGGCTAGCTTGTTGTAGATCCGTAATTCTAGTGCCCAGAAGCTTATAAAATTTAGATATGCTATAAGGAGACAACCCTTTCAGTTTAAGGCCATAATTCATCAGAAAAATGAACAGAATCCATTTTATATCAGAAATGGCTTCTTTGGACTTCAAGAGCAGTTTTTTAACGGATAAAAGTCCAAGTCCATTTACCAATAACACTATAATTCACACTGAAGACAATGAATGTATTTTTACATTATTCTACCCATGTGTATTGATTGAAAACTTTTAAATTAGGCATTATTTTGTAGGAATTCATGAGTGGATGTGGCCATGGATCATATGTCCTTAACAATTGAATGGATCTGATTCAAATTGCAGTGACAGAGCAGCAAATTGCCCAAGGATAATGCAAGAAGAATAAAAAAAAATGGTGCCATTAATGATCCAAGAAGTATAAACACTGACATTATCCTTTGAATAAAATCTGTAAGATTTATTTGATCTTGAACAAGAACAAACCCTGAAGCAAAAATGCCCTCTAGCCTTTCAAATCTTATGATATAGTGTTGAAAAAAGGCAGAAGGATCCTCGTACACTGAGATGTTTCGTATCATTACAGGCAGCAGGCACTACTGAGCATGCTTCGAGCTGGCCAGCAGTCCGTCGGGGGGCGTTGTTATCTCTTCACAGAGTCGTTTCACTCTCCATGTTCCCCCCAAAGAGTCAATGTTGCGGCACATCAGAAAGAGCCCTCGCCTCATTAAGCCATTGATATTCTGTGATGCTGGCGCCCTGCTGAACACCATATATAGGGACAGCAGTGCCAGGAGAAGGACACAGTGTGTGTTTTATGGAGACTCTACTAATACGGAGGAAAAAAGACATTATCATGTGGATATGGGTGCTGTGTTGTGTGTGCATGTGTGTGTTGGTGTACTTGTGTGATTAGTGTGTCCAATAGAGAGAGGGTAAGAGAGACAGCAAGTATGTGTGTGTGTGTGTGTGTGTGTGTGTGTGTGAGTGTGTGTGTGTGTGTGTGTTTGGAGGGGGGACTAGGTATCACAGCCACAGCTCAGGGCAAAGCCACTGTTATAAATACAGCATTCTAATGGTGACTTTATGACGTTGCCTGTGTGAGACTATGGCCCCCAGGGGACCACTTCCCCACAGCCCTTCTCCTCCTTCATCTCCCTTCGCCTTCTCTCTTTTTCTATTCTCCCCTACTATATTCTCCCGTTTCCCCTCATTCAGAATTTACGGCCTGACTGGGTAGGACATGAGCTGTAAATTCTCCCAACCCCCCCCCCACCCCCTCTGCTGAATTATTTATCTGCGGGCCCTGTGACACAAACAGCAGATGAGGACCCTGGTTAAGGAGATAAAAGGTGGAGAAAGTGGGGCCTAATTGACCATGATGGTGGAGTAATAGAGAAATATTTGGAGCGTGTTTGGGTGGGAAGATTTAACAACGTGCCAAAGTGTTATGTGCAGACAAAAGGGGTGTTTTAGTAAATAAAAGTAGACTTATGTTTGTGTCTTTGCACACTAGCATCATCAGCGTTATGGGGCTTAAGACATCTTGAGCTATGTGTGAGTCAGCAGCAATGTCAATGAGTCATTTGTATATTTTCCATCTCCAAACAAAACACAGACCTGAGAACAGCGGGAAAGAAAACTCTTAATTAAATCATCTAAGCTCTCAGCGACATACTCATCTCACCATGTAACATCTCTATCTTGCCTTTTTTCCCCCTCTACTGATGCAACCACTTCCTATATATTGCACTGTTCAAATGATGAATGGTGATAAGAGCGGGCCATTAATACACTGCACTGCAAAAGTCAAAGGGGACGGGACAGAAAAGTGTATGTGATGTTCTCCTCTCTCCCCCCTTTGCTCCTACAATTCTAATAGCTCTGCAGCTTCTATCAGGGCAGTCTGATTTCTCACCCTTCCATACACCGTATTAAGCAATGACAAGGCTTGATCGTGTTGACCCCGGGATGTCAACCATCTCATTCCGATGACCTCCAAGTTTCTTTCCACCAAATGCCTCTGGCTTGGGGCCAGGGCCCTCTATAGAGTTAGGGTGTCTGACAGCGAAGGCGAGGGACAGAGGGGGCTGCAGGGGGAGAGAGAGGTAAGGAGGAGGATATCTGCAACACTAATAGATCGTTATCTCTCCCCCTCACCATTGGCCTGGAAGAACACCAGGAGCAGCATGTCTACTGAGATAAATAAAAGAAAGCCTCCAGATCGATCCTCCCCACCCCCTCTGGTTTTCAAGAGGCCTTGCTGTGACCTTTCCACAAGATAAGGTGGTCACGAAGGTCACCCCCCACCCCCCAAGCCCATCTCTCTAAGGCAAACAAAGGTGGAGAATCGGGATGGTTATATTTGTTCTCTAGCGCTCCCCACCCACAACCCCACCTCCGGAGGGGTCCCAGGAAAGATTGACAGAGTCACAACAGCGGATTGATGAGATGACGACTGTCAGCTTGACCTTTTTTGAAATGCATCAGGAGGTCAAAAGATGGCAGGTTCCACCGCTCGATGCAGAAGTAAGCGGTGCCACATCCCAGGCGTCACTGTCTTATTTGTGTCAAGTGACAGCAAGGGAGCAATCTAAAGAGCAGTGGTGCTGGGATCACGTCTCTGTTATTCCTCAGTTGAGAAAGGTTATAGAAACAATCTACAGGAATTTAGATTCACTGCCTGTCATCAGCATTCCACATAACAAGCCACTCTCTCCTGAGTAGAAATCCGCATTCACTCTCAGACAGAAAACGATGTGCCACTTAGGCCATTTTGGTTAATGTGTATCGTTACCTGGTAGAATGTACCTTTCTGTTGACAGCTGTTCTCTTGATGGTTGTTTACTGTGTCAAGACAAACACAGGAAGATCATTCAGTGCTTGAACAAAGAATCGTCAAAAGACTGCTAATGTCTTTCTCACTCTGTCACCCAGAAAATATAAGCTTCATTTACATTAGTTTCACTAGAGACTTTGGCTCCTACAGCTTGTCCTAATTAATGTGCTGTTGCATTCCCCTTGCTTTCACTTTGCAAAAAGTCGATAACCTGAATTCAAGAGGCTTTGTGAAACCAAACAGCACGTTGGTGTTTACTGCTTTCTTTTTGAACAGTAACCTTATTATACACTCGCATAATACATAGAAAGCATCATTTTCTTTTTCTTTTCATCCAACTCAGTGTTGTCAGGTTTGATTGAATAGGGACAGCGTGTTCTGTGTGCTGTAGCTCATAACCTTGACACAAGTAAATAAAGACATAAGCAAGAGTCCAGATTAGGTCTTATCTTGAGTAAAGGTGCTGCGTGGTGTCAGGTGCAGGGGCTAGGGGATGAAGATAATAACCTTTTTTTCAGATGGGAGAGGACACCTTTAATTCCCTCTGTGCCCCTGTGAAGAGAGAGTATCCCTCAATGTCCTATCTGTGCATCATCTCGCTCTTCTTGCTGAGCGAAGAGCCTGGACACATCTTAGAGATAGTGCAACAGTAACTACAGATTACAGGCTAGCACTTTATATTCAATCAGGCAACTGTAGTCATTGCTACTAATAAATTCAGGGAGAAAAAAAGTTTGAGTGTGACTTGATAACATTTCGATAGCACGACTGACTTGTGTTTCTTATTTTCATGCCTAATGTACGGCGTGCTCCTGGATCCCCAGTGACGGTCTTTGCATGCCCAGGTTGCCAGTGACTAGAGCTAAACATTTAGTGTAATTGAAGAAGGCAATGTGCAGAAATCAAGACGGATTGGTGCTGCAAACGGGGGCCACCTCCCTGGAGCCTCAGTCTATTAACACTGTCACTCTGCTCATCAGCCCAGCACCTGCCCGCTCCCCCTCCTGGATGACTTTAATCATCCTCACTAATAAAAGCTATTATATCTCACAACTACAGTAACCAACATTGCACCACACCTGCTGTTAACATGGTGAATGCCACATAGGCAACTTCAACAGAAAGACAGAAAAGCATTTACTCTAAACCCATACGGTAAACTTGACTTACCAACGTCCTGACTCTGGACCAATGGGATCACTCAGGCGAAATGATGAACCTCAGTCACAGGGGTGATATTATTTGGCTACCCCCTTACAAGTCTTAGAGGGACAGATAGCCCATGTGGGTGTTTAGAATGATTACATGCAATAAAGATGAATTGCTCCTCCTCTGTGTTTATGACTTGGCGTCGGTGTGTTGTCAGAGGCAATATAGCAGAAATGGTAAACAGAGACAGGTGCATTTGTTTACTGCTAATGGGAGCTAGTAAAGCAACAATGCTAATGTCCTCTTCAGCAGCAGACTCTGGGCGTCTGCTAGGTGGGAAGTCATTATTGTCAATACACATTAGTAATCAAACAAAGCAGTCATGGAAACTAATATGTATTTTTAAGCATGGAAAAGTAGAGTTGCAATCGCCCTAAGGACTAGCATGGTGTGAAGAGTCATAGAGTGAATTTGCATGAAACTGCAATGTTCACCCAGGTTAGCCAAATGTATTTAAAATAGAAAACAAAAGCAAACAGTAAAATCATTACTCGTACTGCTCGTTGTAAACATCCATCACAGTTTACAGACTGTCTTCCTGGCTAGTGTTAACCTGTTGTACTTACCATGGTTGTGCGTACACTGTGCAACGATGGATTATTATTGACATTTTCAATGGACTCACCTCCAGGTTTACCTCCAAATAAAGTGGTTTAGACAATCTGGATAAACTCTTGGCTTGTTTACAACATGTCTGACTCTGTGTTTCTATGCTCCATTGGACTTTGTTGTTGCAAAAACACTGAGCTTGAAGTGGAAAAAAATAAGTGCCAGGACTCCCCTTATTCACATGTTGGCATGAGTATCAGTCGGTATCAGCAAAGTATAACATTTGGAATTGCTACAGTGAATAAAAGATAGTATGAGATACTGCTGATGTTCACAACATACATTTACAGTATGTAAACAAGGGGACATTGTCTGACTCTGTTTGTGTTCTCCTTTTGGGCGCCAGACCAACATTAGTGTAAGATTAATGTAACGTTAGTTAGTTAGTGAGTATCCACCAACAGAGAAGAGCAGTCAAGCGGCAACAGGAACAGGTCAGTGTCATGTAGTGCCTCCTGCTCTAATGCAGTTTATTTAGGACCAATATGAATCGCCCAGAGAACGTCAATATGGAGAGGGCAAAGAGAACCGGCAGCTTGTGAGAAGTGCTGGTGCACAAAAAAAAGTCACGGTACACCAAAGAGTAAAATGTAGAAGTGCTGGTACTGCATACGGATGAGTACCAGCCCACTTCGAGCACTGCAAAAATACTGTGTTAATTTATCTTAGCATTTACTTTAGTGGCCTCATTGTCATCAACCTATAGAAAAGATGGTCATACTATGGAAATCACACCCAAGGGAGGACAAGGGACAAAGACAGATTGACAAATTGACTATCTCTGTCACATCAGCCACTTTCAGCTACCACTTATAGCAACAACTATCAGGGCACTTCATCAAGGGTCATACAAGGGTCCTTATCTCCCTTCCTACAATTATGAAGATCACAGAGGTCCCGAGCCTACCAGTTTGAACATCTAGTCGGGTCTAAGACTACTTGACTCGAGGTTGCAGTTGGCCTACACAGGTCCAATAATCCAATACAGGACAGGAAATGCCAGGGAATGGTACAAAGCTAGTGTTTGTTCTCAATAGCTTAGGTGATGATTGTGAAATTAGTCGCTTACGGCCATTTTCAATTTAACTCACTGATATTAGCTACTCTAACAACGTCATTTTATTCTCAGTGGGAAAGTGCTGCTACCACATTTGGGGAGGTTTGTGAACAAAACATCTTAGAGTCCTGGCTATTTTGTCCCAGCTGAGGTGGGCCTGCAGAATTTGGTTTAACCAGTCTTTCCAAGGAGAGTGCATACAAGCTAGTTCTGAGAAGAAAATCTGTTGTTGGAAAATTCACCTGTATCAACTATTTAATTATATAAAGAGAAAGAGGAAATGTCTGGCTCTTCTTAAATTAGAGAAATGCCATGCTATACATAAATGCCACCCCACAGCCAATACTACTACTACTAGTACTGTGATAGCAGAAAATATTTTTAACATCCTCTCTTTACTTTTTACATTAAACAAAGATTGGGAAACCTACACTTTTCTCTCTTGCAAAGGAGAAGATCTGTGTCAACACTCTTTGAAAAAGACATTTCACTTTGTGGTGACCTCACTAATAACAAAAGTTTACAGTTATATGTGTTTTGTCAGGGGGAATGAGTCGTCAGTGGCTGAGGTCGACAGCAAGCCAAGTGCCTGAGCACAGGCCTGTGCTGCTTTGATGGATGTAGGGAAGAATACAGCGAAGTGATGGCAGAGGGAAACTAGACCCCCACCCCACTATACCCTCTACTCCTACTCTCAGCTAGTCCATAATGGAGAGTGCTTTCGAAGACAGCAAAGCCACAACGTGACGTCAGAATCAAGTTGGGGGGGGGGATCTGGAGACAGAAGAATGCAAAAGAATGAAGTGGGATGAGCTGCCAGTGAAGTTTGTTGGTCGTGCGTCACCCCCCGAGCCTCAGATGCAACATGGAAGGAGAAGGAGTGGGAGGGATTGTAGAGGAGGGGGGGACAGAGGAAAAAAGAAGAGAGGGAAGAAATCAATATTTCTGCAACGTGGCCACTCAGGCCACTGCCAATGACAGCAAACATCATGAAAAGATATGGGAGCAGGGAAGGGGGAAGAAATGAAAAAGATAAGAAGAGAACAGTAAAGTAAATGACATCTGAAGCTATTTCCTCTAGGGCCCTGCCTTGTGTCGAGCCTCGAGGACTCAGCAGAGTTATGGGCAGAGTTAAATTTCTATTAGCTCTGAGAGAAAATTTAAGTTCACTGTCTCTGGAAGAAGACTTGAGTGGAGACGCAAAGTACCCCCATTGTCATGTGACAGATGACAACAGGGCGACCTTAAAACGAGTCACGAGGTTCACCACTACATAGTTACTGTCAGTGAAAATGGTTTAAAGTAGGTGGAAGACATTTAAGAGCGTGATGTGTTCATTTAAGGTGACGAGCTCCCAGAGCTTTAAAACAAGCAATTTGTGCACATAGGTCAATATAGATATCAACTGTTGATGAGAAGTTTTATTCCTAGGAGCTACCAACACCTGACAGTGGGCACATGGATGATGGTGATGGTTACAATAATGGTGGCAATTATTCTGTTGCTTTTACAGCTCATAGTTTCACAGTTTTTACAATTAGACACTTTCTCAAAGTCTTTTCTGTTTGACATCCTGCAGTTGCTTCTGCAATACCCTCCAACACCATAATAAATAAAGACATATGAATGAACAACAGGTCAAAATGATTTCACATGAGGCTAGATCAAAGGAATTATTACGTGGGTTGAGTAATCTCCTTAGTTTCAACCTGTCCAGTGTGCTGAATTAAGATAAAAGACATGTTGTCACAATGTGGGAGGAACTTTGTCCACCAAGATTTCAGAGCATCATGAGGTACTTTATTACAACCAACATTTTTATATTTTAATGTTCACCATCACAATCTCTACATCACCTTTCTCGGGTAAACAGTGGTTGAGGGAAATCTTTGGAGAATTTGCTGTTGCTGATGGCGTAAACCTCATGCATCTCCTCCCTCTTCTCCCTGCTGTGTTGCCCAAAGGCATTTCACCAAAAGATAAAACATTTTGACTTAAAACAGAAGCAGAAAAAGAACCATATACATCTTATACATGAATAAGAATGTTGTTTGAAACCTGATTATAAACATGTATAAATGACAAAAGATGATATGTATGCCTTGATTTATGTGATTTTTGTATTTGTATATGTACATATTCATGTATACCTCTGGGTATATGCATTGTATATTAATGCACTTATGTGTATACAATAAACTATATTGTATGTATATTCATGTAAATTTACACTTATATTGTATTGCATTGTATTTATTTATGTATTTCTATAGCTTTATTCTGCTACAGTGTTTTTAGATTTAGTTTTTAGTTTTGTGTACTTAATTGGTACTGTACAATTTCTGCCCATGTGTTACCATTAGTTTGAAAGCGCTGTGCTCCCAGGGGCCCATATAAACAGACTCAGTGGATTTGTGTACCCAGGTGGTCATCTGTATATTATCATACCATTTGAGCTGGCGTAGTTGTTGTTACATATTTTTTGTTGCATGTCTATTTTCCTTATTTACTTTATATTACTGATTTGCATTTGTTCATGTTGCTTACCAAGATTCTCTCGTGCCGGGGCTTGATGTGACCATTTTGAAGGGAACTGCTTAATGTTCTGTTTGTTCCAAAATACATGTAGTTGGATTTCTTTATCTGTTTTATTAACAATTTGTTCTAACAGGGAGTCAGACCTCTACAGTAAACAGTAAGAACAGTATAAGTGTACTTTTTCTTTTGTCTGTCAATAACTTCTTGGCAAACAAAAGGAACAGGTGTCTACCTAATTTTTGTCTATGTAAAGGCCATGTAACACATAAACCCCGAAATATTTCTTCTTTATTACTTGGTATAATAACAATGCCTTATGGAAACTAATATTATTATTATACTTTGTCACCTTCATCAAGCCCAGTTTGTGGTTAAGGGGAGGTGTGCAGTTTAGTTTGTTCTACATATTGGATTTTAATTAGGTCACAAGAAAAGAAAATATATTATAAATTATATTTTGTACACATTGCAAACAAGGGGAGCGTACAGCTAAAGTCAACTAAACACACTTGATGTAAGAAAACACATCGATGTGATTGTCACAAATGTCCAGGGAGAAATCAAGAAAAAATCAAGTGTAAATCAAGTTTTTGAATACACCCTTAAAGCCCTATACTTTCATAACCACCTGCCTTGCATTGAGCATCCCAATTCCCTGCTAAATAAAGCTAATGTCTCCCCACAAATAGTACAGAACATGCACACACACACAGTCCTATTGTTTCCTCCGCTGTTTTCCCAGTGCATTTTATGTAATAGAGGGGGGCCTGACTTTGATAGAGCAGGTGATTTTAGGCTGTGCCGTTAGCAGCGGAGAGATAGAATATCTTCCTAAAGCCTACGGATAGCACTTTTTATGAGCTGCTCATTGCTGGAACTACATCAACCTGTCCAAGGCCACCACTGCACCGGGGTCTTTAACACTCTTCCTCTATTACCCACCTCTATCATTCTCTCTATCATATAGGCCCAATTCTTTTTTCTTTTTCTCCTAGTGTGTGTTTGTGTATTTTCATACGGAGAAAAAGCCATTTATTAAAGCAGGTAAATTAGATACATTGGAAAGTGCAGCTTGTAATTGTTTTCCATTTTATTTTAAAATAGATGACCATGGCAAATGGCCTATATAAAACAAATGAGCCAGTTCTCAAAACAACACACAGACGTGAAGTATATGCATACACTTCCAAACGCACTCACACACATACATTCAGATGGCATAAAACTAGGGTGAAAAGACAACTGCTTAAATAGCCAATTGCACTCTGGTCAGCCTGTGCAGCTTCACACTCCCACCCACCCACACAAACAGACACACACACACAGCCAGTCACCCTTTTACCGAAGATCAGTAGTCAGTTTTGGCATTTAACATTACCATCAGCTCTTCCTGCTTCATAAAACCCTTCCCTAACCTCACAACCACCCACTTACCATCATCATAGTGCTCTGCCTGCTGACCCCAGATCACTACATCAGTAATATTTCACCCTTAGATCAACACATCCATGATAAGGCGAGGGGGTGTGAGAGGTTGGCAGATAGAAGAAAAGATGTGGAGGGTGGGATGCTATATCAACAGCAAAGCCAAATTATTGCCAATCAGATTTTATTCACAGCTCAACTGCTAGACAAATTGCGGCTCATGCCGTTTACCATGGGTCAGGGCACTGCGTAATTTCATTTTAATAAGTCATTTTCCAGGGTGGGATGACACTGCAACACACGCAAGTACACATGCTTAAGCACACACACACACACACACACACACACACCCTCACACACATAGCCTCGCACTCAGACATATCACCACCCTCTCATACAAACTATGTGACCACGTCTTGGAGGTTGATATTTTATGGACTGAAAGAATTGGATACAGCGGCAGTGAACTTGAGAGTGACTTTAGCTTGAGAGAAGGGCAATACATGTGAAATGAAAACATGACTGAAAAGGTCTCTCTCGTTGTTTCAATGTATTTGTATTTTGCTTAATTGAACATCAGTAAAAATCAAACATATTTTTACACGTTTCACCTTTAATTTATCCTTTTATATACCAATTCTTATTTACAATGTTAAATACAAAAAGTTTTTTTTACTAACTCAAATTAATATATTTTAAATATTTATTGGTATATTTTCAAATTTTTCTTTCATTTTCACTAAATGTCCTGCTCTATTACAATTCTCTACAAGGTGTGAGTTGAGGCAAATTGATTGGATTAATATATATCTGGGCAAATAAACAACTTGTGCCTCGGGCTGCTTTCTGAGGAGCATTTCTTTAGAACTCCTCAGGAATCAAAGGCGCTAATATCAACGGCTGCCATGTGGAATAACATCAGTCATTCATGAAAATGCAAGTCCCATATATATCAACATCAAGAAGAGACCTGTGAGAGTTACCGTGTCAGCAATGAGATGTACAGTCAAATCAAATTCCTGCTGCTGCAAAAAAAATCACTTCTAAATAGACCATAAAGTCTTGATAAAAATGTGCACTGGATTCAAAGGTTATGGCGCTGGCTGCCTGTCATGTTCATAACTGGATCTTTGAAGTCGGCTGTCAGTGGTCGATGCCGAACCATCTTCAGAGGTGCGTCAGTGCTCTCCCTCCTGTTCTTTCAAGTTCCCCTCCAGCGGCCAGTTTGTGGGGTGATGTTCACTCTGAATGTGCAGTTGCTGCTCTGGAGATAGGGCTGGTCAATCCTCCTGTCAGAAATATCATCCTCCTAGCAAGACATGTTTGCGTAAAGTCTAGCCATCCTCAAAGAGAATGGAAGACTGGAGGCATATTCAGTGGGGTGCAAAACACAGGGTTTCCAGAAACAGAATTTTAATGTACTGTATTTCTGATCCTGGTTTCCATATAAAGAAAGACTTTGACACAGAATTGTATTATTTTGTGCACACTGGGAAAAGCAGTACACCAAAGCTCATCAGACCTACAGTATAGAGTCACATGAAAACCTAAACACATATCTGTTTTCCGATTCTAGTTCCCATTTGCTTCCCGCAGAATATTCTGAACCTTCTGCACTACGAGAAACTAAACGGGATATGAGAAATTCTGGGTCAGCACAGTCAAGCATGACGGCCAGCACAAATACCACCAAGTCAGGAAGATACAGTCCGGGGTGAGGAAGTGGAGATAGCAGCGTAACTAAAGATACAGCCTGCAAGTAGAGAGCAATAGCCCTCAACAGATAGAGAGCCCTAGGGCTAAAAGATAGGCCCATATAGAAGAAACATTTGTGACAAAATGGCTGACATTATCTTTTAATTAGATTCACACTGTTTACTGGCTTGTTTGCGCTCTCATTTATACATTACCTGATATAGCTTTTCTTTATCTCATGTAGGGGTTGTAGAAGTTGATGATGATGGTGGTATTAGTGGTGATGTAGAGACGGTGAAGAAGCAATGCTCATGCTACATTTTCTCTAATACTTGACTGAACTTTTTAAAAAATAACTTGCTTCTATTTTACATACCAACTAAGCAACTGAATAATAACTTTTTCACAACTCAAGTCATTTTTGACAATCTAAATGCTCCAAAAGAGGAAATGCCAGAAACAGCAGAAGGCTTACCAATTGATATTTATGTGGGAGGTAGAACTTCACAATTTAACTCCTCCAGTTTGTATGAAATGTTCTATAATGTAATGTATGCACATATACATCAATTTAATGGAAGATGCACATTTCCTCATTAAAGATGGAAGCATGAGTCCCTCTTACACCAAGTCTATCCAAAATTAGCTTGTTCCCCTCACTGGCCCTGAAGCATTTACTGTAATACAGTGTGAGGCTAACACACTCTGTCTCAGTGCCCTGTATAATATCATAAATGATGCAAAGTTGGCCACTTATACTTATGCTAACCCCCCCCCCCGCCAAAACAACGTTGCAACCGAGACAAAAAATGCAAACAGATGGTTTTTCATTGCAGTTTTAAACAACAGGCTTCCTATTATAGGCTATCATTAAAGCCTGTTTGCATGTTTTTTGTTCAGAATCGTTGAATCTGCCACTCTTTACATCTGCTTTGCAGTCTTCTGCTTAGTATGTCTCCCCACAAGCTGTTGTGTGATTGGGGTGAATGCTCATCTACTAAGACACGTTAGATCTCTCACTGATATCCTTGTTTACCTCTGCTGTTTCCTTGTTCCTGTTCGGTTTCTGTCCCCAGATCTAACAGCAGTGGTGCTCATTCGCTTTCTCATTTTAAACTTTGCTCAGCTGTTGGTCGATCTTAACGCCATACTTAAAATGTACATCAGGCCTCCATGCTGTGCTGACTCTTCTATATATTCATTTAGTCTGTCTACATTGGTGAAGTACCGTGGCCACGCTCATGCATCTTCATACCTGTCAAGATATGAAGATGCATGCTATATTTGAAATAATGGTTGTGGGTTAATGAAAATGACTAAGAGAACCCTGAGTGTGCACGATGGAGTTCAGGTTTTTGATTGCATTTTATCACCACCTAACTGTCAGATATGCTGAGACACAAGAATTCTTGTAGAGATACATTTTTCACTAACCCTTTCAATTCAGATGACGTGAGGTCACACATTTTTCAATGCAAATGTTCGAATGAGTCTTGAAATGTTTATTTTCTTTGATAAAATATATGCACCTTGAATTACATACACTCATACTTTGAGTTGAGCACACCAAGTGCCCTTGTCAAGGTCAGTCTTTTCATAGCTTATAGGTGCGGATTCTGTATAATTTTTTTGCTCTTTTTTGGTCAATCTCGGATTCTTTAGTACTATTAAATAATGCATTTTTCTGCATGTGGTAAAGGGATAAAGTGGCTCTTAACGTGAGCTCCAACCCAATACGGGGCTCTCCCTGTCAGGAGCCAGGTGAGCCGCCTCCATGCACGCCACCGTCGCTGTGGAGGTAACTTTCATGCTCTGCTGGGCAAACATTTTCCAGGTCACATTTTTCAATTACACTGAGAGGCAGGTCCCAGAGGCAGCCAACCCCCCAGCAACAACCACCCAAGCACACACACACAGACTTCCACACATGCATTCATATAAACAGACTAACCTCCTCACCCATCCCCCTTCACCACGCCATTCCCAGACACAACCCCATATTTTGTCTTTAGCAGCACAGCATCTTCCCCTCCACTGCAAATCTTCAAAACACACAAACACCGCTCAGATCTTGGGGTGGGGGCAAAGTATGTTAATTAAGCAGACTGCAAAAAAACTTATGTTGACATTTTGAAAAGAAGGTTTTGTCCAAAAACGTCAATGTACATTTAACTATCTTGTTAATCATAATCAATATATTTCAGACCAAATTAAGCTAGAGGCCAATTGTCCATCAGCAACCAGGCACAGGACCCTTTACATTATTAAATCTGTCAAGGTTCCTCAAGTTCAGCATGAGGTGTCTATCTCCTTATCTGAAGACTTTGAAGTCTCTCCCTCTATGTGTTGCCTCAGGCATGTGGTGAGATATGAGGAGAGTCTGCCTCATCTGCCTAATGCTGCTTGTGTAGCTAATAGTCCAGAAAACACTGCTATGTGAGGCCGAACACGAGCACTTTAAATGATTCATCTTTGGCTGTCACCAAATGAGAGCAACTTGCCATGCTCTGCTACTCTGTCACTCATGATCCAACCAATCTGAAGGTGTAAGAGTGGTTGGCAGGTTTGAAAGGGTGGCGAATAGTCATTAGTTTCGCAGGTTATTTGATCGTAAATCAAAGTATTGAACAAAGTGAAATTTGACCTGCTTATGGTGCTAGAGAGAAAGTCTGGGGATCACCAAAGTTATTGCAAGTCATCTTGAAGGGAACACAAATGACTGTACCCAATCCATCTGATATTTCACTCACATATGGTGGTGCTACAGGAAAAGTCATGGGATCACCAGATTCAGCAGGATACATCATCTGGTAACCATGAATGTCAAAATACAAATAGCTAATTAATTAGCTATTTAGCTGTATAAATTAGCTATTCAGCTGTAAAAATTAGCTATTGAGATATTTCAGCCACGTCGCTAGCGTGGCTAAAAATACATCAGTGAGCCACACAGTTGCAGTGAGACATTTCCTTCATTACATTGACCATGGTTTATTTTGACTCAATCCTACTGAGAATAGTCCCCAACAAATATATGATTTACTCCTGTTGAGTAATGTTTACTAAGAACATTGCCCAGTTGTTTAAAATACAAAGTATGTAAAAGAAAAATAAAAAAGTAGTATGTAATAGTAAAAAGTATGTATTCGTGACCTGTTTTAAAAAATTTACATTTTCAGGAGGAACAATCAGCTTGGAGCTAAGAGCCACAGACAGGCTGGGGGGGAGTACTGAGAGACAGACCAGTGCATTATTGTTTGGTCTTTTCATTGGATTTGTTGACAATAAGAAAAAAATTAAGCAATGCACATTAATCTACATTTTTGCCAATGTGCCATCTATAGCCAGCTGGATATCTTTGAACTCTTATCACTGGGCATGACCTTTCAAACATCCATCAGTTAGTGCCTTTTGAAATCCTCATGAGAAGCTGAGAGTTGATACATTAATGGACTCAAACAAGAACAAAAGGAAATGTGACAGTTGCATGTAATTCATAGGTAACACACAAACAAATTGAAAGGCACTGCTCACCGGTGCAGACACAAAACAATGTCAGATAAATTAAAGATGGCAGACAGATCAGATATCATAAAAAAAATTAAGGCATCCACACTCTGAACAGAATAACATATCAGCACACAGCATGCAGGCAAACTCCAAGTTGTTAACTCCTTTGAAAAAAATCGTTCGAGACAGTGAAATCTAAAAATGACAGGCAAGATCGAGAACTGCACGTGTAGTCGGTACACCTCAATTTAATTTTCAACAGAAAACTAGCCGTTGCTGAGCAATGAGTTGTGGTGTTGTGTGAGACTATGCAGGCAGAGGAGATGGGACTGCAGGCTACCTGGAACAGAGCCAGGGACACTGGGTCACTGGGGTCAGAGCAAGCTGGCATGACTGGTGAAAGCACACAACACGGCACACAAGTATGCACAATCACAGATGCACACACCTATACACACACACACACACACACAGTACGATTAAAAAACATGATTAAAAACACAGTGGAACTGATAACATTCCCAGCTATTTACATGAGCACACATGCAGAACATCTTTTCCCTCCTCCCGTCATTGTACTCTTGCAGTTAATCTTGTTCAGCAGCATGATGATTATGATAAGTCTTGCTGTAAAATATAAATGCAAATTCACAAGCATCTTCCTTGACAAACCTCTTGGCAAGAAAGTGTCCTTATATTCTTTCAGCAGGAGTGGAAAAATTTTAAAAGAAAATACATTAAATCGCAGACATTGCCAATTTCATTTCTGTCATCTGCCAGACTTTGTCATTCTCTCATCCATCTGTTTCTGTGCAGTATTATGCATGTGGACCCATCAACACCAGCAGCACCCCAGGGCACGACTGTGTCATACCTGCTGAGTCTCCCTGAAACACCTGCTGTCTCTCATCCTAACATGAGCAAAACAAGTGTCGTGTGTGGGTTTTTTTAACTGTATCCTGTCTAAAATGTCTGTTAACAATCATCCGCTCCTGTACACTAGGTTTGTCACAGGACAGGTGTCTCAGCACAGGTAGTGTGGAGCATCAGCACCACACAGGAGTGTTAATTAGACACACCAACAATAGCGTCAGGGGTGCTGTGACTGACGTATGAAACTCCCACAGCGATTAGCACACACCAAAACGTTTTGACTGTGACAGGGTTTCTGTCCCTGAGAGCACCAAAGTGACTATCACGGAAAGGAGTTTTGAGAGATTTAGAGACGGGCCGGTCGGCATGGACTAAAGCATTCATGCAAAAACCTGAAATTCAAGCTGACTTGGATAACAATGTCGCCGTGTCAATCAAAAAGGAAAGGTTGTTTAAAGAGAAATAGAACTGTTAAACATGAAGAGAAAGCTGTGACAGCGAGAAATGATATCCCTGATCCAGGTAATAATGTATAATAAATGCAGAATGCAAAGTTCCTGCGACAGACTGATTCATTCTTCATCACGAGGGAGGCAGAATACACTGGGGAGCAATCTGAGCGAGTGCTTGCTCATTTACTTTGCCTTAACGAAGCAGGTAGAGCACGCTAGACAGCCTCCCATAGATTTGGACCGTTGATAAAATATTCTGCGTGCAAAACTTGAAAGACTACTGACAAAAAACAAATTAGCCTAGGGTAAAATACAATTTACACATTGTTCATAGCAATACTCTTTCACTTTATACTATTTACAGATGAGCTCACACTCTACAGACACTAAGGCAAACATGCAAAGCACAGGGTTGCAGCGTGCAACACCCCACATCAATGCAGCCACATCTGACAGCTGCTAATTGACAGCAGTAAGTGGATAGCCAGAGGAGGGAGGATATTTTTAATTACACTCCACATCTCCATGGCGACGCAGGCGAGAGGACAGAAGTCACGCCAACAGGTTGAGATGGAGATTAAGTGAAATAGAGGTAGAGGAAAATGGTTGGATGACATTCTCGCTGACTTCTTTCTGCTGAAATGATGTTTACCCTTCAGTAAACAATCATCTTCACACGCAGTCACACACACTCTGACACACACGCACACACACACCTTGTTCACACTGAACACTAAGCAAATAATCATATTGTTCAGGCTGTGCAGCAGCTGGCCTTAGATACATATGGGCCCTGCACCTTTTTCATATTCTAAATTACCTGCTTTGCTGGTAAAAACTGTAGCTCTGGTAGTCTACTTTTTGCTGGCAGAGTATACAACAGCATTCTCCATGACTGCTTAATCACAGAACCTAATGTTTTGTATCACAGCACACTGTGATGGGATCTGAGGCACGGCTGCCTTGCCCTATTTTTTTTTTGGGTACGATTCTGCTCTCTTTTACAATGCCTCCAGATTAGAAGTCAGAAGCCGGCATCAACAACAAGAGCACTAATCCAGTCGGTTAGTTTACCTGCAGATCCTAATCCTTTAACGCCACGACCAAACATGTGAAATTTGTTGTTGTAAATGTGCTCATTTTTCCAGTATGCCATCAGGCTTTCTGAGAGGGGTGGGGTTGTGTCTTTTTTTTCTCTCTCTGCTTCTTATTCGAATCAGAAGAAAAAGGGGCAGAAGGCAGGTTTTCTCCCGTGATCTCTATCCCATATGTGATGAATTTTCAAATGCCTCTTAGCCATAAACTTGAAACCTCCAGCACACCCGCTACCCCCTACATTTCTCACTCCGAACCTCTCCTCCCTTGAGTTTTATCAATTTGCACAATCTGAGTCCTTCTGTTCAGCCGTGAGTTGGGACAGTTAGATTATCTATGGGAGAGATTTAGATAAAGAAAAAATGACTCAGACTTTACCTAAAATGACCTCAGTTATTACTAGTTTACTTTCCAATTCTAGGAATTCAAAACAAGAGAGGAATATGCAATGCAAGCCCTATATTGGGAGGACATATGCTGCATGAGACATAAGCTAGATATGCCCTGCCTTGACAGATTTATCTAGCCAGACACCATACAGACTAATCCCTATTCAAGACTGGAAGGTCAGTGCAAGGCTAAAACTGCCTTTCACTCACAGCAGGGCCGAGCACAACTTGCCTGGGTTAGCTCTAATTGCGAGGTCCACAGCACTATATTTTTGCAAAACACTTTTCGAAGATGTTTCCTTGCAAGAAAGGTATTGAAAGGTGCATGTTTGAATAGTATTTACTATCTGCTCTCAGCACTGAAGTAAAATCGTTTTGACTTCACATACCTGACATCATCTCTGCTCTGCAAACACAGTGGACTCTGGGCTCCAAATGAACAAGCTAGGAAAGTGCTTTCCAGCTCTTTAAAGAGCACTATAGAAGACTGCAGGAGCTAGAGTTCAAATCACTAATTAACTAACACATATAATACATAAAAGGGATATCGAAGATAACACCAAACAGATAACCAAAACCCGCAGTATTTTCATTTAAATATCAAAATAAAAGAATTTTAAATCCAAGAGGTAGTAGATTTACATTTGTTTTGGATGAAACAGTAGCGTGTAAACAAATGAAATTGACAATTTCCACACTTCACACTAATTCTAATTAACTGTTTTTTTCAGTATATATTGTCCCTGCCTCCTTAGTGACGGCAATATCGGTATTCTTAATACTGAGGATTTGGGATCTGCTGTTTATCATATAACAACCTCCAACATATGTGTCTTAGGTAGACGTAGAGTCAGAAAA
>JAVQJL010021665.1:0-22952 GCA_036024295.1 Nannoperca obscura | reverse complement strand
CAGACATTCATGTACAGTTATTAAAGCAAAGCATATTAAATCATAAGAAATGTAATAGAGAGAAATTTTGCCACCACATCATTTAAGTGCTGTTGTATTCCCGGAACAAATGAGTCTTTAATCTTTTCTTGAAAGTGGCCGGACAGGTTGTTTCTCTGACGGATGTGGGGAGCAGATTCCACCACTGGGGGGCCAGACAGGAGGAAAGTCTTGAGTGTGAGCGGGAGAGATCGATTTCTCGATATCAGCCACTTCTTTTATCTGCCGGTGGTACATACCGTGCAGGGGTTTGTCCTCCCATGATGGTTCCACCTGCTCTTCTTCTTTCTGCTGTGGTCTCCCCAGTGTGTTTGTGCTCATTAACATCGTTTATTTCAACATGTCATATCAGCCCCATATTGACTGGCATTGACACTTGACTCTAAATGAAAATATCACACCCAAGGAAATAACCACTTGGTCAAAAAGCAGGTAATAACTCCAGACCACCAGGGACCCCATTCACTGTGTGTCAGTTGTCTTTTAGCAATTTGATTGATTGCAGATTTGCACCACTAAAGTACAATAAAATCTATTGTGGGTCCTGCATTATTCTGTCCTGGTGCAGCCCTGTCTTGTAGAGGCCCCCGTGTATAAACATTTATCTTTAGTGCATATTCTTAAATAAAATTATGTTGTATCAAACTATCTCAGAGTACAGATGAAGAGGTAACTGTGTGTTTGTACTTGATGGACTTCGAGACGACAGAGTGCATTCTTGTCTAATAAATCACGGACAGAAGCACTGTGGTGTTAATTGTCTCTCGCTGAGGGCCTCCGTCACCGTAACATTTCCAGCCAACACTCTAATTACAAGACAATTAGTAGTAACAGCCCACAACAAAGTATTAATTAAGCAAACAAAGACAGCTCTTCTGCCACAACAGAGAGCGTCAACACATTTAAACAGGAAAAAAAACGTATTCCCTTGTGACGCTGCTAATGTTCAGAAGGGAGTTTGAAAGCAAACAGGTTCATGTACAAAAACATAATAACATAAAGGCATTGAGGAGTTACTATTCACTACACTCACACGTTTAAAGCCCTGAAGGGAATGAAATAATAATGTTTCATTGTGGTGTATGTTTACATACACATGAAACATGAGCTGGGTGGTCTACAGAGAAACACAATGATGATTTCCTGATTTCCTGTTGGAGAATAATATCCTGTAGAGTGCGAAATGTATTTGTCTCTCTTATATTAATAATAATAATAATATAATATTAATGAAACGTTATACATTTGTATAGAATATTTTTCATCCACAGGAGGTTGTGTGTAATCTGATTGCATTATTCACAAATGTAATATGGGAGAGAACTTAAAACTATGCGGCATCGAACTACTGACCCGTGTTTACACAGTGAATTAATATTTATTTTTATGAATGAGTGAATCAATATTTTATTTTCATGTCTTGCCACTTTCATAACCCATCCCTCATGGGATCATTCAGACACATAAATAGCAATTAACCAAACGCTTTGGCATGTTGGCTCACCATCCTCACATGGCACAATACATCAACCACATCCAAACACACATCCCAAACATAAAGCTCTCACACATAAAGCTCTCACACATAAAGCTCTCACATATAAAGCTCGCACACATAAAGCTCTCACACATTACACTCCAGGGTGAAACCCACAGTGGAAGTACAGCAGAAACACTCAAACACAAGACGCAATACACTGTCCCATGCTTTAGAGAGATCATCAGCATTTATCAGAAAGGTCTCAATCTCAATACCTATCAAATCTAAATCAATTAAACGATATTTCTTTATATTTCTGCTGGTCACAGAGAGAAACACACATCATCAGTCCGGTGCTGTGCCGTTTGACTCGACAGTCAAGAAACTTTGGTGGTTCATAGAAACTGCTGCTCCTGACTTCCAAGAATCTGTTGTGATGATTTCTGGAAACACTTTCAGAACGGATTCATGTGGCTTGTCACCACAGCACAATAGTAGCCAAGGACTATAACCCATGTTGGGACCAGTTGCACAATGTATGATTACATGAGTTTGCTTTCTGGCTATGAAGCTTAATCTGTGGCAGTACCCGCTGGCATTACTTTGTGGACTTCAGACCTGCACGCCGGAGGCAAAGCGGTCGCTGCTGGGAACAGAGAAGGAGAAGAGCTGACGCAGGACTAAACTTCTAATTTCACATCTTGGGGGAAGTTGATATAAAGCTTCAGATGCAGCAAAAACAAAAGAGTGTTAAACTCCTCTTCTCCCCTCACTCAGTGTGTAGGTGCAGCTGTGCAGCGAGCGACACACACTTCCAGTAAAGGCTGAAGTTGCATTTGAAGTTTTTACTGTGAGCAACTGTAAAACTGTGAAAACTGGACTGGACCACAAATTCAGTGATAGTGAATCCAATTATAAAAGTATGAGATTTCATAAACAGGAGTTAGATCAAAGGTTTTGTAAAAGTTTAGTACAGAAGTCTCCCGCCTCCCAAAATAAAAGACACACTAATTGTTGGCAATGGACTCAACTGGATAT
This sequence comes from Nannoperca obscura, assembly GCA_036024295.1. Classification (NCBI taxonomy): domain Eukaryota; kingdom Metazoa; phylum Chordata; class Actinopteri; order Centrarchiformes; family Percichthyidae; genus Nannoperca; species Nannoperca obscura. Next base: position 20,395 of record JAVQJL010021665.1, on the reverse strand, counting down.
AATGGATGTAATAGTGAGAATACTGGGCTGTATGTATGTATACATTTTATCAGGGATGAATTTAATTGTTTTTAATTGGTTTCATTTGACACCTCCTGCACATCCCGTCTATGGCTTATTATATGTGTGAACCCGAACACTCACGGTGTGTTTTCAGCACAGTGCAGCCTTTTCTGAGTATTTCCAATGTGAGTGCCTTGTGCTTATCAACCTGAGGTGCCTTTAAAGCTGCGACTTGTTAAACTGTGAGGGGAAAAGTCCTGTGATGCTGTCAGTCCCCCCCTCCTCGTACTGAGCAACTGGATTAACGGAGAGAACAGACTTCTGTCTCCAAGATGCTGACAGCTAAAGCCAACGTGATGTTATGAAAAGTGTTCCGCTGTAGCTGAACTGAAGATATCTCGATGTGTCATCAATTGGAATATGAAAACTATAAAACCAACCACCAAAATGGAAGTCCAGCCGGTGGAAGCTCATTCCAAGAGTTGGATCCCCATCTGAGGAGCAGGATTCACACAGTGCATAAAACCACGCTGAAATGACAGCCAAAGGCAACCGAGTGAGGGGCCGCTTTAAACTCTGGCAGCAGCGGGAGGATTGCTTTACTGAAAACTCTAAAGCAAATCTCAGAAACTGCAAATGACAGAGGCTGAGCTGCGATGCGGGTGAACGCTTGTCATAGATACTAATCCCGTGGTCAAAAGGAAACTTGCACGCTTTTATTTGTTGACCTTTGTGAAGGTGTTCTTAAGTTATGCTAGTTTCAAGTAACTCCACCTGCAGAGATGTTTCCTGGTACTGAAGGGGATTCTGATCAGGACGTGTTTCACAAACCATTAAAATAGTTAAACATTAAAAGGTTGCGCTGCACAAATGCAGAGTTTGAACAGCTGCTGATGAAGTAGATGAAGCATTTGTTCATTATTAAGCATTATTGAAGGCTCTGTAGCATTTATTTTGAACGAATGTGTGATTCCACCTGGGTGTCTAAATCACCAGACATTTTCCAGAAATAATATAATCAGGTGCTGAGGATTAGAAGAGCTATGTGTTTCATTCTGCGATTTAATTAAATTAATTTGTGGGTGTGAGATATTTTTATGGGCGACTTGAGAAGAAATGAGTACGTTTTAGCACTGAGTGAAGTGTGAGAGCATTCTCCAGCCATGTTGAGGAGTTTGTGTGCTGCTGCTTGGTGTCATTAAGAGCCTCAGAAAGAGGCCTGTACAATGGAGGACAGGGGTAAAGCTTTAATCTCTTCCTCGTGACCCAGATGAAATCCTGAGAACAACCAGGGTGTTGGCAGGGCTCAGCCCACGTCTTAGAAGTACCTCCCTGTACTGTGATCTGTGCAAACACCATTCTCCATGGATGAATAGATTCTGAACGCCGTCAAGATCACAAAATACCAAAGCCCAAAGCCTGATACCTAAACCCACAGTTTATATAAGAATCCCCATTTGTAAAATGTAAAAATAATGTGGTCAAGTAAATAAACTACCTTAGGAACTAGTTTTCATCCACATTAAAGCGTTAAAAGTCTTACACCAAATGTGGACTAAATGTTCATGACTTTTACAACAGACTTGGACCTTGTGAATTTTGCTTGTACCTAAAAGACAATTCTGACTACAAGAAAATCTTTTTATAATAATCTCTTCTTATAATAATCTCTTTGTACGAGAGTTGTGTACATTGTCACTTTGGAGAGTAACTACAGCCTTGATGTCTGCCGGGACACCTCCTTTCAGCTTAATCACAAATGCAGTGTGGCCTTATTGCCATGTAATGAGAGGTTTCTTTGGTTGCCATGGTGACACATCATCAAAGTAGAAATATTATACTGGTAAACTTCAAGGGTATTGTCAAAAAAATGAAGATAATAACCTGAGCTTCACATTTCATTGCCTTATTTTGTTTGTAGCATCAGTCTTGTGACGGCTGTAATGATCTTTTGCCTCTTTACCTGCAGAGGTGGAGTTCACTCATTCATCATTTCATGCATTCTGTTTGTTGGATAGATGGCTGAAAGCTCACATTTTCTCATTTCTGCTGTGCTCAAAGGCATAAATCACAAGTTCCAAATGTCCTCAAAATCGTGCTCTCGACAGGAAGGTAAACGAGCACAACCTCCACAGTTCTGTATATGTCCCCAAAAATACTCTTCTAATGTGGGCTGCCAGGCAAAATGCTAATCTCCTGTCACTTCAAAGCATACAAGAATCAGTGTGCTTTGTTGTTCTGTTATACTGTTATTTTCTTCAGTAAAAGTATAATTGTAGAGATGTTGTTACATGTGGTTAACGATCAGGTGGGCCTTGAATCTTTGCCAACTTATTAAATGAAAGGAAAGATGAGCAACGATCCGACTTTCTAATGATGAGAAGTGGGAATAATGACAAAAAGGCCTGCTGTCTAACTCAAACTTTCTGTCACAGACTAAAACAGTGTGATGATCAATAAATACGTCCATTAAAAAGTGAAACATTGTGTATTCATTGTGTATTAAGTGTTTTACTCAGAAGCTGGATTAGTGGACATTATCATCATTTGGAGTTTTACTTCTGGCCGCCAAATTAATTGAAGTCCAAAATTAAATCTCCACTTTAGTTTTGTCGCCACCGACTCCTGAGAAAAGATATCGGGCTCTTTTGCAGCTCAACACGCGCCACTATGTTTCCCAGCTAGTTGCTACAGTTGCCTGCCTGCTGGTGTGGTATGGAAGATAGCTCTGAATACTACGATACCCACGAGCCTTAGCAACATTTACCAGGAAGAAGATCCCAGTCAGAGCCGTGAATCAGAGTTGTATGAAATTCAAAACTCTTTGTCTTTGCACCTAGGAATAAAACACCTCACCATTGTTGCCGAATTCATTTCAAAATGGACGTATGGATGATTCACTGGTAGCATCACACGAAACGAGTTGTGGCTATGACTTTTTTTTATCAAAGAACCTGGCGTTTTCATGTTCATACTGATGACTTAACCAGGAGAGTTTCATGCAAATCCAAGTTGATTACTCACCCAAAAGAACCGTAACACCCCAGTAACATTACACAGCCATTTGATTAATTATTATTTATACAAAGATATTGATTAGTGGAGCTTTAACTGTGCGTAACTCTCTTTTAACAAACTAAATGTGTTATCTGTCAGTGGTACTGATCATCTGGGTCAAGCCTGTTACAGGATATTTGTACCTAAAATGTTGCTGACGGAGAGTTCAGACTTTCACTGTTGTGCTGTAATGGGTTGCATTAGAGGGCGAGGGCACAAAGAAATAGGCAGTCACACAGCTAATTGATTTTCCTTTGTTCCCTGCATGTGATTGAGAGCTGTGCAGCCTTGTGGTTTTCTGCAAGAGAAACAAAGGATTGTCTCCTAATGACCTTAAAGGGGAACACTACTCGTCTTTTCAAAAGATGTACACAATGCAGCCGTGCTTTCAACAGGAACAACTCTCAGAGCAAGACAGAGTAGAAGCTGGAACACTATAATGTACAATCTAAGTTGCTGAAGAGATTTCCAGATTTGATGTGTCTGAATATGTGCATATAGTTTCTTATAATTACTGAATTCAGCAGCTTCTGCCATCTGGTTAAAGAGGAGTTAGTAAGTGACGTATAATGTCCTCTGTGGCTCCGGAAAACATCATTCTGATGATGTAATTTGTGATTTTTCAGTTTGGGCTTTGAGACATTCTTTCACATTATATAGCAGAAACAGCCTAACAGCCTTACAAACTGGATCCCTGGAGTTTAAAAGATTTATCAGGCAGAGACGGTCTAATGAAAAGATGCTATTGGTTGTAATGGATCCAGCAGGCAAGTTAAAGTAAGGATATTTCTGCCTCTGTTGCATTGGTTTTGATATTCATTTTCACAAATGTCTCTTGTGAGTCTCGTAAACTGATGGAAGTGCGATACGAAGTCACTGGAGTTGATGGTGTGGTGTTGTTTATCTTGTGTATCTTTCTTATGCAGGGTGTGCCTTGTATTATATGCAGCTAATACATAAGATGAAGAATTTTGTACGGACATTCGTGGTCCCCTTGGAATGACTTTTCATCTAGCAGATAAAAGGTTTCAACATCTACCTGATGGATTAGCATAATATTTGGAACAGACATCCATCAATTCCCAGACGATGACTCTTAAAAACTCTCCTCTTGCACCATCATGAGGATCACATTTGTGGTTTTAAGTGAAACGTATCAACATTTAGTACAGTCAGCTTTCCCTCAGGAGGAATTGTAATAACCTTCTACCTAGCGCCATCGTTAGGTCAGAATATTAAATGTTAGCATGCTAATACGCTAAGTTTTGATGGTCAACGTGGTAAACACTTCACCTGCTAAACATTAGCATGTTAGCATCGTCTGAGAGGAGTTACTGCAGCAATGCCTTGTGTTGGTGTCCAGCTGTCATCATAGCAGAAGGTAGAAAATTAGTTATTTATATTCTTTCCTTTATGCTGAGTCATGTGGAAAACTTAAAGTAAATAGACACAAACTTTATCTTGCTATACAATTTGCTATGCTAAGGCAGCAGACAGGCAGAAACCTGCGTGACGTCAGTTAGCTTCCTGTTGCTTCCCAGTCAGAATACATCATGCTGGTATCAGTGAGCCGGCAGGAACCGCCCACTGTTAGCAAGCGATATTAGCACGGACCCTGACCCGAGAACTTGTGTCACAGGAAGTCATTTTGCAGCACTTTAACTAGACCAATAATTTGGTCCGTTTTCTTAGCATGCAAATGCACACAAACTGTGCCCCTGACGCCTCCTGTGTGCAGACACTTCAACAGTTTTCTTCAATGGTGTGCACAAACCGTTTTGTTTTGTGTATTTTCATGCATTTTAATGCATTTTCTTACATTTAAAAGTATTGCAAGATACTGTATCTAAACTATTTATTATAATAATCCAGTACTTAGTTATCATTTGAAAAGCATGCGAGCAAAAATACAGAAATAGAAACAAGGAAAGGCACAACAACTTGCCCATTTGGCATAGGACTAAAATATAATTTGAGACAATGCATTTATAGTCATACATTCAACAAACCAGAATAATGCAAACAAGTGCCTGAGTGTTAAAAAGGAAATAAAACAACAAAGGATAGATTTTAATTCACATCAAGTCACGCTTCCAGATAGTCAATACAGCAGCCAAACAGGCAATGCGATAGTGTTCAAAGGTACAAAATGTTGTCCAGAAGAAAGACCGACTTACAGCATAATCTTAGAGCATCCACAGTCGTGTATTTTGTTTTGTTTTTTATACAGAAAACAGTATCAAACATTAGGCAAAGTCATCTCATGACAAAACCAAGAACATCTGCATGCAGTTTTTTTCCCCCCATAATATTGAGCTTGCATACAAAGGCAGACAGATTACAAAATCAAAATCACATGTCGGTTGTATTCATTACATATTCATCAGAGAGAGAGAGAGAGAGAGAGAGAGAGAGAGAGTGGGATCACTGTTGCGTCAAGGAGAATATTGAGATGCCAACAAGGTTTCACAGGCGGTTTGTGCCTCACAAATCAATGTGGCTGAAGAGGCTCCTAACACTTAAAGAAATGTGCGGGCCGGCGTGATGCACTAAACGTGTCATTCCCCAGCTTTGAATGTGTGATACCATTTAAAAATAAAATCAATTGTTCTCAAAAATGAAAGGAATGCAGTAGTTCTAATAACACTATGTCAACAATCACACTATGGGTCAAGAAGGTTAAATGACATAAGAAATGGACGTTAGGGCTGTTTGTCACCATCCACCAGCTGTAATCAGTGAGTTCAAATAACGCGATTATAAAAACAGTCAGCCACACTGACAGGATGGACATGCTGCTAAAAACAAACATGCCTGGCTTATTCACTTACAGCAGCAATGACAAAAAGCTGTTAGCTGAATTGCAAGCCTGACAGGAATCCTGAACGTTACGTGAGGCCTAGTTGTATGTTGTCTGTGTTACCAGTCACGGCACGGTGGAAATTTACAAGAAAGATGGGGTGTGAGTGAGTGTGTGTGTGTGTGTGTGTGTGTGGGGGGGGGGCATGCAGAAAAGGTCATCAAACTCATAAAATCACAAATACATGGCATGCATCCCAGCCCACTGATCCACGAGTGCAACTCAAGTTGGGAGTTTGTCAGTCCTGGAAAGTTTCCAGAGCTGCACACGGACTCGGGGTTTCAAACCGTAACATAAAATATTGAATGAAAAAACAAACCAGGCCTAAAAGATTCAACAGGCTACAAGGAGTCAAAGTGAAGTTTTAAAAGCTGTCTTAGTGTTTGACTGGACGGACAGAGCCCCTGGTAGTTTGCTGCGAGGCTGCGAGTTCAACCATCTCTATTCCCAGATGTGTGTGTGTCCACATACAGAGCTTCAGACGTGAACAGTATCAACAACACAGAGCACTAAGCTGCACATTCTGATTTACTGTGGACCAGAAGGGGTTAAACATGTACATTCTGTTTGATACATTTATAGTGAAGCAGCTCACATTAAAAAAGAAATCAAACCAAAGAAAAAGAAACCCCATCAGATGCAACAGCATAGTAACAATATACACACGGCTAGTATATTAAAAATGCTGCCCTTCTCACCCGGCCCATCTCAAACACGCACTTTAACAATGGCGTGTTTGCCCCTTTCAGCAGCAAACTTGAACTTCAGCAACATTAGGCTGCTGTAAACAATACATGCTTTTGTTATTATTGTTGTTGTTATTATTTTTTATATTCGACGTAAACTTTCCCTTTTTAAAATGCGGCCCTTTTGACAAACAGCAGGCACCATTTTCAGCCACATTACAGCTGAAAATGTCGCCAGCGAGTTTTTGTGGAAACTCATTTTTTTGTAGTGTAAACAATAAGCTGCACACACACACACACACACACACACACACACACACACACACACACACACACACACACACACACACCATAATGCTGTGCAATCATGTGGTACTGTGGTTCAACAAGTGATTCACCACTGAACCCACTGAACTTCATTCTGCTGTTGATTTCAGCTCGTCTCTATCGAGGTGGCTCTCTACCTTCCTCACAGTGAAGTAAGGCCGTGTGACGCTCACTGGGAATGTTTTCACCTCCGTCGCTCAAATTACCCAAAGAGCATCAGAATCATCCCGTGCATCTGAGATCTGCTTTTATATCCACAACCCTCTTCAGCTCCTCACTAATCACAGGGCAGCTGTTACACGAACATGCTCTGGCTGCACTTGTTCGACTGCTTCACGGCCGCTGGAAAGAGATTTGATCTTGCCCTTCAAGTCTGAACTTCTGTTCTTCATGCATTTGCTGTAAAACCACTTTTGACCGCTGACAGACAGCCGGCGGATTGAAAACAGCGCTGTGGCCTTGTACCAATGATTCATCTAAAATTTGACTTGAATTTCTAAATGCATATTTGATTTAGCTCTCCATCACAGTAGCACTGTAAGTAAGAAACCAGCTACTTTGGAGTCTGGATAAGGGGACTGAATGAACACTTGTGTTGCCTTGACATCAGGATTACCACACAACCAGACATCTCTGCGGATTAGAGGTTGCACTGAACCATCAGCCAGTAATCCGAGTAGGTGTTGCTGTGACACCTGGCTTTGTCTCATATTGATTACACACAGGGAATCAGTCTTTGTAACGTGATGAATACTTGAGGACTTTAGGCAAAGTAGATTTTTGTATCTCATTCATTTAGTTCATGCTGGCCAAAGTCATCGTGCCAGTTACTGATCAGTCGTCCTAAAATCTTCTAAGTAGAATTTAGACCATCAACTGCCAACATGCGTCTCCTTGCAGCCACTAAGCCTCGGGTTTTGGGGTTGTTTTGTGTTGTTGGTGTGGTTGTGGTAACTTTCTCCTTTCCAGCAAACTTCACTGCAGCTTTCTGGGAACAAGCACGAAGGCCTCAGTATACTTCAAACAAGGTACCAATGGTGGAAAGGGAGGTCTCAGACAATCTGACGACAATGTGAGAGAGAGCCAACAGCAGGGAAGGAAAAACTAAAAAGCTTTGTTTGTGCAAAAGCTGCAACACAACGTCCTCCGGAAAGGCCGAACGTTGGAGTGTGACAAACTGAAATGACTACTGCTGTGATAACTTTCAGTTGGTGGAAAATCCTTCATTGTAATATTATAAGCCGCTGTGCAGTGTGACAAAGGACAGAGTCGGACTTTGTACTTGGGAGGCAGCGGGATGCAGCCAGGAAGTGACGGCAGGAGTGTTGCCCCCTGATTCAAGTGTGGACGTTTTCTGACTTTGGCACAAAAAGTTTGGGAGCTGCCATGTCTGAAAGAAACAATGCTGAGTGTTTGTAGGAGATGAGAAGTGAACAGCCGTCTCCCAAGTCAAAGTCCAGTCTTTCTCTGACCCATCCCACCACCCTCACCTGACCTTCTCTACTCCAGACTCACTCCATAAGTGCCACAGCTCCAGCAGCCGCCAGGCGTCACTTGAACATCACACGTCGTATGTTGACACTTACTGAGCCGTCAGACAGCTTGTTGTGTTTGAAGGATACTGAGGGCTTTACTTGTGCAGTATTTTAAAGAGGTTCTGTGTTCCCACGACATTGTTCTTACAAATGACTCCACATCTCTAAACTAAGCTTCTGGTAGTTGGGAGCCCCTTACATGTGGGGGTGAACAACAACAGGACCTTCGCTACCAAACACTTCCACAATCATATTAAAGTGCAACATCTCCAGTTCATTATTTGTTCAGCTGCTTCTTTACAACACTAAATATTAGTCAAGCAGCCTGAATGTGGGTGGTTTACTTGATGAGAACTATTCCACTAAACATTCCTGCATCTCCAACGACATGAACCTTTGCTACATCCTCTGTTCGACTCTCCACTCTTTTAACCACGATGACAGAATGAAGGCTCTGTTTTTGCTGTTTGGGACGGGTGAATCACTGCTGTATTATCTAGCTGCTGTTTAAGATCTCATCAAAAAGCATTTGCTCCTTTATGAAGCTTCAAATTCAACACTACAATCCTGGTGATACATTTTGTTGATTGAATTTATCTTAAAGGAAAATGAAAGGAGCAGCTGCTCAACCCCTGTGTGCATGTGAAAGTGTTGCTGAACGCAAACGTAGGCTTTTCGGATATTTTTAAATGACCCTGTTGAGAGGAAATGTATTCCCAAAGAGGTGTCGCTGTCAGGTCGCTGTGGCCAACATGAGGAAAACCCAGAGAAGAAGAGCTGGGAGGAAGTGTTAGGAACATGAAGGTAGGAGTCCTATCTGGTGCAACCCGGGAGGGGGACGGCTGGATGACGGGACGCGGGTCTTCAGTCGTTTAATGAACCAGGTAATTCATTGGTCAGCGTGTGCCAGCGCTCAATTTTCTTGTCCTTGTTTTTAAGGCAGTCAAACCAGTGTTTGAGCCTCTCCCCGTTTGCATTGATACCCAGAGACACGCCACCTGAAAGAAGGCACAAGGACAGGGTGAGTCATCGAGGAGAGAAGAGGAGAACGAGATCATTACTGTGTCTTAGCAACAGCACAAAACAGCCGGGAACAGGTACGGCAGGAAAGGGGCTGTGATGGGAGGCACTTTCGAGTAAGTTAAGTTGTAACTAACAGTTTATTAATGGTTAATAAATCATTTAATAAACTATCAATCACATCAGAACAGCTACTACGTGGCCCTCGATCAGTCACAGTACTTTACTGTAGTACAATCCGGATGTACTTGGACTAGAGGTACTTTGTTAGACAGCTGCTGCGTTACTTGATGTAGATTTGAAATACATAAAATGAGCACATAAAATACAACCCGTTGTTATGCAGCATATTAAACCATCCAACTGAATATGGAATAACTAGAATAAGATCCACTTTGATCAACTACAGCATGAAAATGCTGTTTACATAGTAATGCAATGCAATGATTATCATCTCAGTGCTATTACATACATATATATACACACACACACACACACACACACACACATATATATATGTATATATATAAAACAACAGAGCGCTGATCGAGCCATTGTGCCTGCAGAGTTCTTCTACTTTTACACTTCCTGTACATTTAGCTGACAGTACTTTTCTACTTTTACTGAATGCAGGATGCAGGACACTTTTAAGGAAGTATTTCGACAGAGATGGTTTATCAACTGTTTCCACAAACAGGATTGAACGTTGAATCTCAACATTTACAAATGCTTCACACACTGTAATTTAGAGAGAACAGAAGTCACTCACTACGGACTGGTTCGGCAAAAACTCAACGAAATGACTGAACACGCTGAAAGTCAAACAAAGCTTGATATTCTGGGCTGGGTCGCTGTCACAGTCCGTACGACTACAACACCAATCGATTTCTGAAGCTTGCGGCAAACTAATCATAACTCAAGGTCCACTTACTCCCCTTTCTGAAATTTCCACCACATCTCACGGTCAAATTGTGTTCGCTCAGATATCCTGCAGTTTCCACGTTTTACCAAACTGCTATTTCAAAGATCAAGGAGGAACTGCTCAGACGCTGTTTCCTGACAGGTTCCTTTAATCACGTTTTAGTTTCCCCAAAAAGTGGAATGAAAGCTTTGGAAGTGCTTTGAACCAGGTCTGGACATCAGTGCAATGTACTCAAATTGAATCCCAGCATGCCCCAGTGCTGGTTTGTTTCCCAGCCTGCAGCCTGAGGAGGGGCCGTGCAGATGGCAGACACTGCTGATGCTGCTGAACATCAGTGCAGATATTTAAGCCACTCCCACACCACCGTCATCGCTGGCCTGGCGCGGCTCACCTGTGCTTACCTATGAAATCGTTGGACTTTCCGATGTCGTAGTCCCACACGGTCACCTCCAAGGTCTTTTTGGTGAGGTCTGCATATTTTATGTCGTAACAGAACTCCTGCAGGAAATAAAACGGTAGAAAATAAGATCTCCAGTAGTTCCTAATTACAATTATTACATCTTTTATTAGATTATCACATAATATAAAGCCTAAAATGTGGGTTTACAGGTGCTGAACACGTTAAATAAGAGTCAGAGAAATTGAGAAATAACAGAAATTGATTCACGTAATTCTGAGCGCCTCATTGAGTTTGCATTTAATTTTGTTAGCGTCTAAAATAATGCGCAGGTTAATGTCGCTGCAGTTTCCTCTCCTCACTCTCACAGCCAGTCCTAATAGTTCAGGACACTTACACACAACCAGTCAGCATACAACCAGCATCAGAGGAAATACATGTGAAACAGAGAAGGTACTTTAAAAGAAAGACAGTTTAATCAATAAAGTCCACTGTCCACTAAATTAAACAAGCATTTTTTCTGATTTCAATTTGCACTGTGAACTCAATCTGCAGTTCAATCAAGGTTTCTGCTCCACCTTAATGAAATCAATGCCTTGATACGGAGGAAGACCCTCGTTGCTCGTCTCTGACGGAAAGGCCAAGAGATGGAGGAGAAATATGGGTGCAAAAAATGTCAGAGGAAATGTCAAGCCGCTGGCCACGACCGTCCGCTCACATACAGGCGGGCACGTCGGAGCCGGGCTACCCGGGGGCCACGACGCACTGAGGGGCCTCCTCAGCCCCAAAAACACGTTTGGCATCTTCGTGCAAACAAGGCTGGGTCCTCGGGGTCTTTAGATTTCAGCAGGATTTATAATCAGGTGTTCAGCAGCTGCTCTGGATGATTTTAGAAGAGAATAAGGGCTGATTACTAGTCTGTGATTGATCAAAGCAGCGTATCAGCACACTACAGCAATGGTACTACTGTTTCGACAACTTGAGTGGCTGCCGAACAAGCTGCTGACACAAAATGGACATATTATCACCTTATAATGTTGATTTGGTGTTAGCGAACAGTTGCCTATTCACAGAGCAACATTAGCATATATTTGGAGTCGTATATCTGGTCGTCTTTCAAATGTACGTCCAATTTTCTTTCTCTGTTCTTCTTTCCACTAATTCCTGAGTTAAATATCTGTCTCTTTAGTTGTTACATGCTCCACTGTGTTCACCAGTTAGTTATGTCTTAATTGACTGATTAGTGCAGCTTTAAGGCCCAAAAAACTTATTTCTTCTACAAAATTAAAAAGTAATAAATAAGAAACAATCAACAGTAAGTTGATTTAACTGTTTAACTGTTGCTAAATGCTGATTGGTGCACAGACGTGTGTGTCATCACCTTTTCCCAAATAAGCCCCGCCCACTTCAAACCAGTGAAAAGGGACAAAAACACAAATGCAGAGCTCCTTCATTTGAAATACGGGGAACTGTTGTAACTTTGGCAGGAGAGTATGTGTTCACAGTGAGACCCTGAGAGAGAAAATACATCTAATGAATGGTGGAGAGAACGGCAGCGGATGACTACAAGACATTATTGTTTTCTCAGGAATCAAATCGATTCCCAGTGGATGAGAGAACATATGAAGTCAGACATATTCTACCTAAATCCACAGACAGCTTCAGGTCTGCTGTTCTCTCAACAAGTCATCTTAGAAAAATGTGCTCTCAGGGTGGCTTTTGTAGGTCCCGGGGTTATTGAGCAGCTCAGCGCACAAAAGCACCGGATAAACACTCAACTCAGATAAAAAAATAAAATAAAAACATAAATAAAAATTTGAGCTGCAAGGTTTTAGCACAATAGCTGCAGTTTGTACCTCGTTGAACTCTGGATTGAGCGTCTTCTTTTTCACAGCAGTCTTGTGCTTTGACTTTTTGTTCTCGTCAGGCTTCAGGTACCTGAGGAAGAGGAGGAGGAGTTAATACAGGACATCAGCCTTCACCAACAGAGTAAATCCTCCTATTCAATGTAAAAGCCCCACTCTGTACATGTCTGTCCTCCAGAGGGTGCTGTGGTACCAGCTTATATTCAACCACACAGCTGCATCATATTACACACACCACATTACATTACTACATGATCTGACTCCACCTCCACCTGCTTTTATTAAAGACATTGTTCCCCCAGTTGGGAATACGTAGCTGCTGTTGTGTCATCTCCTCTCAAAGCGGCACTTCTCTGCAGAGATGAATGTCTGAGTTTCTTCTGGATGAGATTAGAGAGGTGAAGACACCTCGCCTCACAACAATAAGAGGAAGTCAGTCGATACTCCGGCTGCATCACAGTGCAGATCTCCAGTATGTAGTTTCTTTAATCCCTAAATCATCAGTACGAGGTTTTATGAGTTTGCTCTGGTAGAATTGTATAATCTTTAGTTTTGCCAGATCTTGCGATCCTAACATTTTGGGTCATCTACACTCCCTCGCCATTTTATTACGTTCACCTAGCTACAACTAAGGCAGTCGAATGCAACAGTCCTGCAATGAATCCTACTGCCATCAAGGTTTTAATGTTTCACAGTTTAATTCAGGGCAGGTTTTGGAGCTTGTTATTTACAGTGCAGTTGTGTTATGTTGAGTGGTGTTTCCAGTACTTAGCCTGATTCATGTGAAACAGGGACGGACAAAATATTAGAAATATCTCTCAGTATAATGGAGCCAACAGTTTAAGTTAAAAGGACACATTTAGCTACGTGTACTGAGTGTATGTTTTACAACATGCAATATTAGACAATATAAGAGTTGACTTGGTTGTGACTTGCTGAGGTGTTGCAGGAGTTCCCAAAACATCTCGTCAGTTTGCATTCACTGCAGTCAATGAGTCAGTGGTAAAAAAACGATCGTTAGTGCTACTGTTGCTCTTGGTTCAGGCATTGGTGTTTCTGGATGTACAGCCTGTGTGTGTCTGTGTCTGTGTGTGTGTGTGTGTTGGACCTTTGCTTCTGTTCTGCCCTCATAAATGATGCAAAAGGCAGGTTGTACTTGTGTCAAACTCTGCGTAGTGTAGTGAACGCTGTGAATTCCCTCTGTACATTTGCCAAAGAGCACTTTTTGGCAATAATGCTCATTCTGATGTGGTATATTTCAATCCAGTAGGCAATTACAGCAGCTTGTCACATCCCTCTTTCCTTTTACATGCTCACTGGGGCCACACACACACACACACACACACACACACTTCAATTTCCCAAGGTAACACAGAGACTTAAAGGGAGGGTAAGTGGGTTATTTCTCACAACCTACCCCTGGGGGAGTGGGGGCTGAAATTGTTGTTGATGAGGATTGTGCAGCGAACCTAATTGTTGTCATGTAATGAGGCTACAGACCTGCAGGCAAAACTAGCTAAGAGTAAAAGTTGGGATGCAAACAATGCTATTGTGCAATACAATGGTATCAAATCTCCTTTCAGCACTGCTATTATTCTGCTTTTGTCCAGCAGCTGTGCGATGAAAGCACATATTCATTCTTAAGAAGACCTTTACCTCTAAGCTTGATGAAATGCACTTGTCATTGACTGAAGAGCCGTTAAGGAGCCATTGCTCATGACGCACCTCCACCGCCTTGTGTGTCTGCATTCACGCATTTAAAGAATACGCCCAACATGATCTTCACAATAGAGCAAACCATTCGCTGTTCAGGTGACAGCTGGGACTTGATGCACCAGATAGACTCTTGCTTGACATGGGCTGGTGAAAGAGGAGAGAAGCCATGCAGCCCTGCTGACGTGTCAGAGTGTACATTTCTTTTATTCCCTCCAACACGAGCTTGTCAGTAAATCTATTTATCTGCCCGAGTGTCCTTCAGGCTTCAGAGAGATTTTGTCAACCTCAAACTGTTGGGAAATTGTTGCCAGCCCCTCTCCGCCGACACGAGTCGCGCTTTTGTTCTCGCGGTGTGCACAGCGGAGTCGGAAATTAATTGCACTTTCATTGCTCAGCCAGATGAAAGACTTAGGAAATGTTCAGGTGTGATAAATAGGACTCTCCTTCAAATTGTAGCCCTGCGGATGGCCTCTTGTGCTGTGTGTCTTTCACGCCGCTGATAATCACAGGTAGTCGTGCTCACACATCAGCGCTGCCAGCTGATCCATTTCAGCACATCCACAGTGCGCTGCTCGTCCACTAAAAATAGCACGTTACGACGAGCGTCCAGTGATTGTGCGGAGAAATGTACGTCGAGAGGAGAGAAGTAATCAGCCGGCCACATTCATGCATTCTGGAAATTCACAAGTGCTTCCTTAAATTTAAAAACCCTTGTTTCATATATCAGTTGAGATGTTTGGGTGGGGACGACAGATTGTCCGACACTTTGCTCCACAGCAGGATTTCATGACAACTGAGAGCCAATTTGCCATGAAATTTCATATCAATATTCATGAAGCCTGGAGGCCGGTCCTTAATGGTGCTGGTGAGCGCGAGACTGTTTCCTCTAAAGTCACACTTTGTCCTTGAGCGACACTTCGGTTAATGACAACGAATCCATGAAATTAAACCAATTTATTTGTATTTTTATATCTCAAAGACGAAAATAAAGATCAATTCAAATCAATGCGATTGCGTAAGTAAACATATATATACAGTATGTGTCAGTAACTCACTTCTTCCTGTATATTCCACTTCGAAACAAATAAAGAAAACCTAATTTAAAATGATTGTATGAGTAAACACATGTTTCAGACTCTTTGTTTACAACTTGTCTGATTGTCTGACTGTTTCTTTGTTGCTTGTTTCCAGATGTCAGCGAGTACCTTGGGGACTACAGTCTTATTATTACGCACAGGAAACTACAAGAAGAAACACACGAACACACTGTGGAGCACGGCTGGTGCTCTTCAGGTTGGAATGTAACAGCTCCAGTTTCTGTTTGGGTGTGTTTGCAAGTGTTTGCATACTGACGTTTTGACGTAGGGGTCAGAGAAGCCGTTGGCGTCCATGGCCGCGAGGTGAGCGCAGCGAATGATGCCCACGACCAGACAAGACTTCTGGGTGTTGTACTTGAGAGAGATCATGATGCGTCCTCGCTCCTCCAGGGACTTGTCTTCTGTCTTGTTGACCTGCAGTGGCAAAAGTGACAGGATTTTTGTTACAAAGTCGGCCACATGCAAGTGCTTTTGGTGCCGAGTGGCCGCCCAGCATCACTGATATTTCTCATTTCTGGCATTTTGGTATTTTAAATAAAACCAAATCTTTAATTGCAAAAATTTCATTAATCCATGTAAACGACAAAATGATCATTTTTTCATTACCCCGAAATGTTGTCACTCTACAAACCATGGATTTAATTCACTTTTTACATCCCAGGAGTGGTTCTTGTCCTGTTAAACATTTTCAACATCATGAAAAGTCTGCAGCAGCTACAGTCTTCATCTTGCCTCTTTGACAGTTGTTTGGCCTGAAAATCAGCCAGACACTGATTGGCTGATTTGTGTCATCTCCGCTGTAGACGGCGAGTTAATAGCCTCATCAAAATTAATTTGCCCTGTTCTTTAGAGACAAGATAAACATCTGAACTGACACGACCTGGGTGCCTGTTTTCTTTCCAAACACCACACCAGACTTTCCCACTGACGAGCACAGATGCAACAAGAGAACCGAAACCACGTCCTGTCGAAAGAATTCAAACCCTTTGGACTGTCTGGATGATTTGATAGCAAACGCGATGTGGCCAAGGCTCAATTTACAGCATGACTGAACACTAAAACATGTTTTTTATTCATAAATTGTGTAAAATAAGTAATAATAAATAAAGGGGCCCCTTTATTTATTTATACTGTCCCCTTTAATTTCTTTTTACTGCATGACTAAGTATTGAACGCGACTGATTGGCTGCTCATTCAGTATTATCTGGAGTATCTTCAAGCTTGCAGTTCTGCCTCCGGCCTCCAAAGCCCATTATCCTCGCCAACCATCTGATCAACCATCAATCAATCCAGTCTGTTCTTGCTTAATGGTTAGTGGTGAAGTAGCAGTTACCAGACATTCTTCATACTCTTATCATATCAGCGTGATTGTCCTTTTTCACATTCCTTCGGTGCTCCACGGAGCACTTTAAGCTCTCCGGAGAGACAAACACATACTTGAGTGTAGGACTTTTTACAGAAAGGCAGCCCCAGGCCCCTAAAGAGCAATCTGGCCTTTGTTTTTTTTCACCGCTTTGCCCAATGACTTAGAAATGCAATTTATCAGCAACATTCCCGCAGTTGCTGATCACGTGAATATGCACTGGGCTTTCCCGTACATCAGCACTTATTTTTAACCACATATACAGTATAGGAGCGTCCATATCAGCAGAGCAAATGCACCGAGGCTTAACAACGTCAAGCTTATCAACAGCCACTTGAAAGTGCACGGACCAGTGGAAATGCTGGCATTGGGACTTTGAGTTCTGTGAATTTGATTTGTGCCCTTTCTAATTGATATTCATTCATTTTCATTGGGCCTCTCTGTCTCCTTTACAACAAACTACTTCACAGCTAGTAGTGGGGTCTCTAAAGTTGAATTTTATTGACAGTTCTAGAAAAAGTACTTCAAATGTCTGTGTTTCGTTTATCAAATGTAGTTTTTCATTATTATAATCCAAACAACATAACTTAAATTAATTCCTCAGTAATAACGCCTGGTTAACAGATGTGCTACCTACCCTGGACTTTACACTGCAGTGATGTCATGCACATACAAATAGCTTTTTAAGGCCTTGGGAAAGACTGTAAGTGATATTTAATTAACAACAATGTGTGGTGACTTGACAAAACCACAAACCAACAAGCCCCTGGCTGCACTGGAGTTTGTCTAATTGACACGTCATCTTGTGTGTCATTCAGTATTTCACAGATGTTGTGTAGCCAAACATGAAGTGAATGTACTTCTTCACCGTGAAGTCAGAGATCCACGTGCATTTAATCTCGCCAGCTTACGTGCAAACAAACAAAAGCTTCCCCCGGTAACCGACACACCTGCTGTGTGATTACCGCCTCACCTACTCATGCTTTTCCCATCCTCCACAAACCCCCTACTGTGCAAAGAGGGAATTATTGTTAAGGAAACATGTTAACAAACACAATACAAAAATGGCTCCAACAGGAAGTATACATGACAATGTGAAAGATGTTTCTTATAGTCATGAACCTACAGAGAATTAACACCTAAATCTGAGCTTTATGGCAAGTTTCAGCTCATTGTCTGGATGTCTGACCTGCAGATTATCTGTTTCACTCTCAGCGCTCTCATAATGTTGACAGTTCATACAACCCAGATAAAACAAATCCAAGACGAAGCCAGAAAGTAATGTGAAAACACCACATGAACAAATTACACTGATGGACAGAATTTCACAGATTTGGCCTCCTGAAAGCTGCTGCTTCAAATATTCAGTGGCCTTTGTTGCAACCTTTGTTGGCTCGCTGCTAAACACAGCGCCCCAAAACATCCTCAACGTTCAGACACAGTATAGGAATAATAAAAAGAAGGAAAGGTCTCTGCAGAGACAGACTCCTGTGTAGAAGACAGAGCTCAACAATCTGTCCAGTGGTGTCCACAGCAGGAGACTAATCAGATCTCTCCAGGGAACTGACTTTCTCTACACGAATCAAGACGTCTCACTGGACTTGTGGACTCTGGCACGCCAACATCTTTCAGCCGCCGTCAAATCCATTTAGTCCTGTCTCTTCTTCTGCTATTTATTCATGTTTAGGACATCCCAGTGTTGTCTCCGCCTCTCTGACTCCTGTAACAAGATGCAGTATGGGAAGTCTGTGACAAACCAAGAGGCTGACAGGAATACGAGAGTATCAAGACTGCAAACCTCAGGCGGCCTGGATGGTATCACGGTCGGTAGACAAGTGCAGACATCTTTACAGCCCTGAGTGTCTTCTCCTTCTTCACACACGCAGGACATCCATTTAGCCTGGCAAGCTTTCCTTCTCTAACAAGCTGTCATATAAAGGACATATACCAACAGAGAGGCTCAAATTTAAAGCTAACAAACTCAATTGATTACCATTTCACATCATTAAATAATCATCTCAAATAAAACCACACAGATCGTCTGCGACTACATGGCTTCGGCTCTTCAGAGACTCTGCTCTCTTTTCCTGCTTCTCCTTTTCCTCTTTCCATCGATCTGCTCGAACATAAAATCAACTTACATTAACAAACACACTGCAGTGCAGTAATGTTTGCTTAACATTTTCCGGCTAATTGTACCATTGCTTTGGGGAAAACTCAATTAAGATTGGCTAGAGGATGTCCATTAATTGAATTGAATGCAGAGTATAACCGGACACCTCCGACATGACTGTCTGAACATTGTTCTAAATGAAAGTAGCTGCAGAGCTCCATAATCGATGAGATATACATCGCTCGCTCTCTGCCTACTTTATTGTTTTTTGGACTCCACATACTGACAAAAAAAGCAGCACAGAGGTGGCAACTCAACTCAAGTGCATTGACTGGGCTCCAGGTATTACTCAGTCCCTTAGGGGTTACCAGGGAAACAGCAAAATTACCAGGAGAAAGGTCAGGTGACATCTCAGGATAAAGGGGAGGTTTTTTTTTGACTGGTCCAGATTGCTGAGCCAGTAATCAATTCCAATTTCTCAACTTACAGTTTGAAGTGGCAAACCTTAATTACCTGCCACAAGTGCTTCCCCCTTTGCCTATCTTCTTACTAAAGCCGAGTGATACAATGAAAAATCCCGACATGCTTAGAGGAGCACAGGTCTTTTTCTGTGCCACATGTCATTAGTAAAGCTCTTTGTAACAACGCGTGGGGCAGTTCAGGATATGAGGCTGTAAGGAAGCTGAGCCAAAACGCATCTCCTGCCAATGTCCTGGTAGGATCCCTCAAATCAACACCTCTCAGAGAACAATGGGGGGCTGAAAATTGTGCTGATGCAAGAGAGACCACAGCTTACAGCACAGGGCTCTGGCATTCAGTCTGCACGCTCACAAACATATTCCTTAACGGTAAATATTATTTTTATATAATATAAGTTAAAATTTGTGGTCACAACCTCAGCTATCTGCTTCATCCGGACTGTGCTGGTGTGGTTTGGTCGGATTTGATTGACAGTGCTGAAAACATAAGCAAACGACATCACATTTTTACCCAAATGTTGCTAAACTCACTAAAAACCGAGTCCCGCCCACTTCAAACCAGTAAGAAAACCATCACTCCGAGCAGGTTGATGGAGGTTGTTGGGGCCTTTAATGGATGGAAAGTGGACTGTGAATATAAATATAATATATTATGGAAATCTGGCCATTGGTTGGAGTTACCTCCCTCTGTTGCTGAGGTTATAGACACTCATGTTCCTCCTCTGTTAAACATGACGAGCAGTGACGAGCAAAGATTTCTGCAGGTATTACTGCCTCCGGCGCTGTGGAGTCTGGATCTGTGGTTGCTCCTGTTGCCCCCGTGTTCCTGCTCGACCGCCAGTGTTGCTATTGCTGTTGTACTGTACTGCTTTATGTTCTCCTTCCTCCTGCTCTCTCTCTCCTGCCCCCCCCCCCCCCTTTTTTTCTTTCAACCCAACCGGTCGAGGCAGATGAC
>JAVQJL010021664.1:0-20692 GCA_036024295.1 Nannoperca obscura | reverse complement strand
TGACTAGTGAGCCTGTGTATATATCTGTGTGTGTGTGTGTGTGTGTGTGTGTGTGTGTGTGTGTGTGTGTGTGTGTGTGTGTGTGTGTGTGTGTGTGTCTCACCTTGGCCTTCCACATGAGCCAGAACTTAAAGATATCGACGTGTCGGCCACACTGGATTGCTTTGTCCCCTGTGTCGTAGGTGACGTCGTACTGTTTGTCTGGTTGGAACAGGTAGCCAGCACACATGGAGTTACAGCCCGCCAGGATTCCCTACAGACACACAGAGTACATACACTGTTATACACTATGTGCTATACATACTCTTACATCCATGGCCGGCTAGCACTATGTGGAAATTAAACATTACCGCAAGTAGTATGAACGGCTGGCATTCACAAAAGCATGTAATGTAATGTATAGTATTTGGTCGTTTTCAAAAAGAATGCAGGTACAATGAACAGTATAAAAATAAAACCATCAGAATACGATGTTTAAAATGGTTTAAAATGTGTTTGTGTGTGTGTGTGTGTGTGTGGGTATGTGTTTACTGTACCTTCTCTCTGACCAGGATTGCAGAGCACTGTAGAGGCACGCCCATCATCTTGTGAGGGTTCCACGTGACAGAGTTGGCCCTGCAGAGTTTAATATAATAGACTTAATGTACTGAAGACTTTCTTTAAATAACAATACAGTCATCTGCTCCCATGTACTTACCTCTCAACTCCATTAAGCTTATGGCGATGCTTCCTGGACATCAGTAGTCCACCACCCCATGCTCCCTGGCGAGACAGCACTTTTAATTACAGGAGGGTATGCAGGCAAAGGCATATTATTACCACTAGTATCAAAATACTACAGCAACTGCTCCGATGTCACCTACTCACATCAACGTGGAGCCACAAGTTGTACTTCTCACAGATGTCAGCGATCTCATTGATGGGGTCAAATGCACCGTACACCGTCGAGCCAGCTGTGGCATTCACAAACAATGGCACATAACCCTGCAGAGTCAACACGGAGTCGACAATTAGAGAGGGGGACGTTTTGGGTTAAAGAGCACGAACAAATTAAGAGATAAAAGAAAGAGAAAGGAACCGTGACACTGACTTTCTGTTTAGCGTCAAGGATCTTGGCCTCCAGGTCTGCAGGAATGACTCTCCCCCTGAAAGACAGCATCATGTTAGCAACACATACAACACACGATACAAGTGGCTTTACATTTCTAAGATGAATTCCCCACCTCTCATCTGTGCTCAGCAGGATCACATTCTCACTACCGAAGCCCAGAGCCGCTCCAGCCTTCTTTATGGAGTAGTGGCTCTGTAGGGACACACATTACGTATATCAGTCATACACCATTGAAATAACGGCTACATTCACAGGAGAGTGGATTTTTGTGAGCTTTGGCTTGCTTTGCGTGATGCTGTCAGCTGTGCGATTCTTTACAGACAAAAGAGTGGATGTGAGAAAAGCAAAATGAATCCATTAAACTGGTCATTGCCTGCTGATGATTACTGGACTTCTTCAGTAGCCTCAATCTACAGCCAGTGAAGCGCACCGCCTACTTCATTAGTGTGTGTGTGTGCGTTCATGATCACGTACGTGTTCAGATGTGAAGAGGACAAGACGAGGAGCAGCAGACATGCCCTTGGTCTTGACCTCGGGGAAATACTTGTAACGTGCGATCATCACACTGTACATGTTGGAGATAGCGCCCCCTGTTGAGGAGAGACAAACATCAGCACCTTGGACAGCAGCATTCATAATAATACTGTCTCAACACGTACATGGATGCTGTTATTTATAGACTGACCTGGTGAAAAGATTCCATCTCCCTCCCCGTTGGGCCAACCAATCATCTCTCTCATTTTCTTCAGAGTCAGCTGCTCCATCAGCACAAACACTGGAGCGATTTCATAGGTGAACCTGTCAATCACATCACAAACTGTATGAATATAAGCACCTCGTTCAAAATAGCTGTGGCAGTTGTAGTCACTGCTTTGTGGGCATGAAGAATAAAAGATTCTTATGCACACACACGCAGATTAGAAAGCCCAAACACACACACACACACACACTCATTGGTTTTTCATTAGCCTCACTATAATTCCATCCACAGAGCACAAACTGAAGCTTGTGCTGATAGGGCTAATTAAAAAGTGCCTGATAGGAGTCGGGCAGCAAACATTCATATTCAAATGCTTTCTAAAATCACTCAGTAGTTTAATTAAAGCTCACAAATCTCTGATGGCTATCTGTCAATCCTGCCAATCTCAGCAGCGAGTCTGAATGGGGCTGATTCGATGGCTGAGAGGACGTGAATGTGTGTGTGTGTGTGTGTGTGTGTGTGTAAGAAAGAAAGAAAGAAAGAGAGAGTGTGTGTGTTTTGAAGAGATAAAAGCCCTAGAATTCAGAAATTGGTTGAAGACGCCACTTTAATTGTTCATTTCATTCTTTCATGAAAAGAAAGAAAAAGAAAAGATTAAAAGTAATATTCACAACGCAAGAAGAACCGTGAAAGACATGAGAGACAGAAGGCGGCTTTTATGCAAGAAATGCACGATGCCTCTATGACCAATGTGTCAGCTTACAAAAGATAAAATGACTGGTAGCTGCATGAACAACAAAAGAGCAAAACTCCTGGAGAAGCTAAAGTAGATTAAATGTGTCACAGCAAGCCAACTCTTACAGGAGCCCTGTGCGCTGTTTGCTGACTGACAGGCCATCTCGCTGCCTCCCACACACACACACACACACACCCTTAGGACTGATCCCTGTTTACCCTGATTTTTAATGAGGCCAGTTATACAACACTCCCATCACCCGCCACTACCACCACCACCAGTACCATCTAAAACAACAATAACATTATCGCCTCTGTGTGTTCTTCACAAGTAGGTGTCTAAACGAGGACCTAAGGCATTGTGTAGCTTGGGTAGAGGAGGGGAAATAAAGGCTGAGGGGAGAGCGAGCTGGAGGGAAACAATGCACAGAACGCAACCATGACAGAGGAAAACAAAGGAAGAGGAGGGGATGATATGGAGGCAGAGCAAGAAAAGTGTAGAGAAAAGACACAGGAGTGGCAGAAAATAGGAGATAATGGAAAAGAGACATGAAGACATAAAGAAGAAAAAGAAATCTTGTGTAATCATTACTGCTGAGGGCTCACCTACGGGATGGATTTGACTGGAACATTATCTGGTCAATACACCAGATCAGACTGTGACTGCTGGGCTTCAAATATGAACAACGACAACGATAATTTCATAAACACGATGACCTTTGATATATTGGAATTATGGCTGATATAAGGAACACAGAAATACCTAATATCCTGGATGCATCTCTTTCTTCTTTCATTTCTTCTCCAAATGTATTCCAACCACAGCAGAAAAAGGACAAAACCAGTGCACCTTTTTAAAATTCTCCTTTTCTCTCTGAGTCATTTCACGCTGCAATGACAATAATGGTGATCATTATCACAATCAGAGCCAATCATTGGTCTTTTCAGGGTGAAAATTACCCCTCAGTCACCTGCCTGTCTCCAGGGACAGCCTCTAAATGCCCTTATTATCATCATCAAGGGCACTCAATGTGTTAGAGTCTGTTTGAATGCATGTGTGTGTGTGTGTGTCTATGTGACTAACCCTCTGACCCCCAACTGCACTTCCCTCTCAGCCCCTCAAAGGAGCACTGAGTCGGTCTGTATCCACAGGGACAATAGAGCCGGAATGAGCGCTCCGCAGGGAGCTGCAGCAGCCAGTTGCCACAGTGTGACAGGGTTTTCTGTGCAGCCGGAGGACATTGTGTGTCAGTGTGGGGCCCAGCTGGCCTATCTGCTAAGACCAGCTCACAATGAGCCTGCAGTCAATGGACTGGAAACCCTAGCTTCTGTATCTGGGACAGGCAGAGTTTGTGCGTGAGTGTGTCATTATGAAAGTGCGTGTGTGTGTGTGTGTGTGTGTGTGTGTGTGTGTGTGAATTCAATGGCCCCATCTCTGAGATTGGAAGTTTTTCCTAAGAGGGGGTGGTTTCCTGAGCCAATGTTTTGAGAAATTAGATAAATTAAGTGTCTCAGTTTTCCTTTAGCTTTTGGTTTATTATATCTACATTGATATTTTCTTTAACAGCCAGTCAAGGGAAAAATATAGAGGCCACCATAGTTAACGAATACTGATTGCTAACTTTAAGTATGTATGTGTCGTGAATATATTCCTCAGCCTCCCACTTTTCTTGTGTGGTCTCTTTGCAGTTATGTGTCACTTTGTACTGTGAATCTGTATGTCAACGTGTCAACGTGCCTCAAGGCAAACTCCTTTAGATTTATTGTACTTGAGTGTAGGTACATGTAATAATTATAATTGAGTGATTGATTATGCTTTAAAAACACGTTTTAAATGCCTTCTGTTGTTTTTGTCACCATTTCCTGATTTCTGTCTCATATTTAAGAGTAGACCTGAAACAATAAGTCATTGTTCATTTTTTCAAGCATAAAATGCCAATCATTCCCCAGTTCCTGTTTCTAAATTCTGGAGACTTGCAGCTCTTCTTGGTCCTGTGTAACAGTAATTTGAGTATTTTTAGGTTTTGAACTGTTGGTCAGATGAAACAAGACATCTCAGAATGGTGCCTTAGGCAGGTTCAATGAAAAAGAAAATAATTATTACTTGCAGCCCCACATAATAGGGTTGTATATTTTCTTCTCTGGTTGGCCCTTAAAGGCACTCTGGACACTGTCAATACGGCTGTGTATCAACATATATTTTTTTAGATATCCATAGTGCATTGGGCTATCAATTGTTGTTTTTGAGGAGTTTGTGTTTACTCCAATGAAGAAATAAACTTAAAATGATACAAGTGTTCATCCCTCCACTGAGAATAAATTAACAGGAACTGGAAATATTCGCCACACACACACACTGACACTACATTCAATGTTCTAGCAGTATTACTATGACCTTCCTTCTTCTTTTCCAGTGATCATAACACAGAGTTAAAGCTTATTTACAGCTTGTGTATGTGTGTGAGAGAGTTTGTTTGTGTGTGTAGATGTGTTGAGAGCGTGCGATGTTGATGTGGTTCATGCCCTCTATCAGACTGGGCCACCATGTAACTGTGACCTGAGATCAATATGCAATCTAACCACCCCTGGGGCTGGGCGGCCTCCGATATACAGTACAGCACAGTGGCAGCCTGCCGTCTGTCAATACACAGTCTCTACAGGAAAAACCAAACACTTTATATAACTGCGCTGAGCTGAGGGGGAACGCCATGAGCACCTTCAACATGACTATATTTGATAATAACCAGGGGCTATTTCCAGTGGCCTGCAAACAGGAAGTCTCTGTTGCCCTGGCATGACATATAAAGGTCTTTCCCATGTATAGATAAAAACGGTGCAATGCTCATGCACGCAAGCAAAGAGGGCCACATACTGTATGACTTACATGTTGGTGTTAGCAGTGGAGGTGAGCCACTCTCCAGCCAGACCGATGATGTCCAGACCAGAAGACAACTGGTTGAAGAATCGTGGGTGACCTGAACATGAAAACATATACACCAGCTATCTTAATCGCATTCCCATTAACAGGGCTTCATTGACTCTATGAGGGAATCATGTTTTATGTAAAGAGAATGCGATAAGAAGGACTTTATGAAGGCATATAATGACAATACAATAGAATGTCCTGCAGGCGATAGCTGACCACCTATGTCTGATGGTGAAAAATTAAATAAAAGAAACATAAATAAACAGTTCTTCATTTAAATTCTCAAAGTCATTCACATATAATCCCATGTATCCTGGTCAGCCATTAAACCGAAGGGATCTGACATAGCACTGTTCACTGTACCATAATTACATTGGTAACAAGGCTATATGACAGCCATTTAGACTCTAAGGTGCTTGCACACACAGCCCCCATCAACAGGCCTGGAGCCTAAATGCAGTCATGGATACAAGCACCTTGTGGAGGCGCTTGCTGTGTGGCTCACATAATACATATGTGAGTCACATAAAGTAACTTCTGAATAAAAATATCAAATGTGAAAAAATCTAATCAAATGTTGCAGCTATTTAAGTTAAACAAACTGGCAGTACTGCTTAACAGAGAGAGGTGAGATGGAACAGCTTTACATTTCAGAACCGCGGACAGCTCCTCCAGTCGCACTTCACAAAATTCAGCCACAAAAATGTTCTGAGAGAGGCACAAAAAAGCCCCATGTCTCTGAGTGAACAGTGGTGCTGAGTTGTAGACACGGTAGAGCACCGTGTGATATATAAAACCCAAGGGACGGTTTGAGCGTTGTCGTTTTTAACAGCTTGAAACAGCCCATGTTAGGATCCCCTCAGGCGACACTTGCTTTAATAAGTCGTGGGGAGAGAAAAGGGGGGTGTCAACTGGATTACCAGGGGGACAATAAATAAGGCAGTCACCGTAATAGGCTGTAGACTATCTGGAAAACAGCTTCTTCTCTAATGGTTTGTGTTGAATTCAGTAAAATTGTCAGTATTAATTCACATGAAAGTAATAAAAATGACATATTTTTAGAATATATATATATATCATCTTATTATAGGAATATTATTGGAGATACAGTCTGAGATGTATATATCATAGACTTATTGTGAAGTAATGGAGCATTAATAAAATAGTATGCTTTGTACAATAATGTATACGACTATGTGTTGGTGTGCAGGGGGGACACAACGTATTATGAGCTGCAAGAGTAGAAGGTTGTCTGTCTTTTTGCATTTTTAAATATCACACACCACCATGTGGATTATTCGAAAGTCAGCTTGTTTCTCTCAGCTCTACAGTACAGCTCAACCTTGAAGGTGTCCTGGCCTTACCTGTCCGGACGCCGTATTTGAGCGTGTCCCTGCAGTCCACCAGGATCTGCTCCAGGGACTCGGGCTGGTCAGACAGCTCCAGGTTGAAGCCCTCCATGCCCTCCAGGAGCTGGTGAGGGTGGTGGAAATCCAGCACCTTGGTGGAGCGGTCGAAAGTCTTCTTGACGTAGTTGGTGAGGATGTCAACCATCTCCAACAAAAACTGTATGGTAGGCTCCTCTCCATTTTTGGCTGGCAGCAGGTCTAACAGGGGAGGAGGAGGATAGTGGACATTTAGCCTGGGTGAGGAATTCAAATACTGGGCTAAGAGCCTGCCTCTGAGCATGTTAACCACTGGCATTTAATTGAATAGTTTTAAGAAAGCTTTGCACGCTTAGTCATTCTTTTTAGCCCCAAATTTGATTTGTATTTCTACAAATTTGTATAACCTATAACGTGTAATAACGAATTATTCTGGTCGAAAAATGTAACATTTATATCGGATATAAGCTAACACTAATAGCCTAGCCTGTCTTTGATACTACATCCAACCCGAAGCCTTTAGGTTGTTTTTATTGTCCACACTATTATTACGTTATGCCCGTAAAAATCTATATTTTAGATAGATATAAACAACAGAGGTAACAAGACAGAGAACTAACAATATGCTTTTCTGGTTCTCTGGGAGGCCTTTAATGGCTTTATCTCGACAACAGTCAATTTAAATTAAAGTAATGAGCCTGTTTATGTGACCATAGCGTACAGCTTTTTGGAGAACAAAAATCACGTCAATGGTTCGAGAAATTAGTAATTTGCATTAGTTATGTCTGGCTGGCGTGGTGCGCGGGCTGGTTCTCACCTCTGGCGAACAGGTTGGAGAAGTCGGTCTCGGTGAGGCGGAAGCGCGCGTCCCTGTCGCTGTTGTCGCACGAGAGCAAGTTCTTCTGGCCCGCGAGCCTCCCCTTCTCCTCCAGGCTGTTGTTCTTCTGCAGGAACCCTAGGGTGTTACACGGCGGAGGGCAGGAGTTATCACCAAACATCTCCATTCCACACACACACACACACACGAAAGACGGGACTAAATTGGATTTTTTTTTTAAACAAGAAAAAAAAAGAAGAATATTTCTGTGTTATTATAAATGTGTACGTCGTAAGCCAACGTTTAAAAAAATATCTTCTATCTGTCTGAAGTCAGCTGCCCAATGCCCTGCATTCTTTCATCAGAACTGCTTTTCCGGTGGAGGCCAAACTTATATAGGCCAAAGATGTAGGCTGCACACACACACACACACGGAAGAGGGAGCACCAGTTTGTGTGTGTTGGTGCCTGTCCCACCCTGTGACATCACAACCCCACCTCAGTCAGGAAGCACCCGGAAGCACCCAGTCCACAGACTGACCGGCTCAGTGGGCAGGGCGGGATGACGCATACAGCCAGTAAATACACACCCTGTAAAGAGGGTTTAATGTAGCAAGCAGGGAGCCCTGAAGCAGTCCACAAGGCCTGCAGGCTATATGTTCTCAACGCCATGATTGATCGGATTTCTGCTTAAAGGCCCTCAATATCTGCAGGATAATGCGGTAATGTGTGCGCCTAATTGTCTCTTATATGTTTTCTCTGGAAACTCTGCAATGCAATGCTCATTAAATCCTCAATGGCGTATTCAAAATCAATATGCGAGACCCGAGCCTGCATATGGAGATATTTCCATTCAATTACCTTTCCAGTCCATTAAAATGTCATTTAGACAGATCAAAATCCACGGGTCAATTTCTTATTCTCAAAAATGGCAACGTCAAACTTATTCGATCCTGTCGGTCTTAAATGATTTCTGCCATAACAAACAGGCCAATCATATCCTGTCTCAATGGACCGAATCTGCACGCCTTTCATTCACCTTTGCATAGCTGCAGGAAAATCACACTATCTATACACTTTATGTAATTTCTGAGTCACTGAAAGAAAGAAATTCCTTCAAATGATTAAGAAATAAACATGCCTTTCCTGCAACGTCACATCCGCCATTCTCCACTCTCATATAACCTGCCAGTGAGATTAACATTAAGCGTTCAAATAAAAATTATTCTTTTTTTTTAAAGAAAATGTCTGACCTGGAAATGAAAATACTCCGCTACTTGCAGGTTATTTTAAAGGAAGGTCTGGGCTTAATAAAACATATTCCCAGGCCTGTCTCGAGGACGTTTCTCTTGGTGGTGAAATGGAAAAGACAAGGGGGGTTCAGGGGCGGTCGGGGGCTGTGTGATCCGGGGCTCTCATCATCAGACCTACAGGCTAATCGCCACTGACCTTTAGAAGATGGAAACACACAGTGACAGTCTCGGATGGCTCTGCTCTAATAGCCCTTATCATGGCCTATTTTAGGCCTCCAAACAAGTGAAAAAAAACGGAATTAAAGCCACCTAATGATGAACAATTTAAAGGAACAGATGCAAAGATGTAATATTATGGACACATGTGGTCTGTATGTCCTTCCCAAAAAGCATTGTTTTCTAAGATGTCGACAATGTGTGAAATACACTGCATGTTGAAAGGAGTGAGACAGTTCATCATTTTTTTAATGCCTAAGAAACTTACCACAGATCTTCATCCCCAGTTTCCGTGTGCATCCGTGCATCCACGCATATTCGTTGGCTAAAACAGAATGAACGTTTGAGTTTCTGAGGTGCAGGCCGCGGAGACAACGTGGATGGGCGGGTGATGGATATAAAGCTGGTGGAGCACAGTGAGCACAGTGGAAGCGGGATGCGGACGGCTCTTGGCCAGGTGTGTGATTCTTAAGGTTGATTTTAGTATTTTTATGTGGAGTTTTTAAAGCATCATATACATATTTGTTTTGGCTCAATGTGGAATTTGTTTGCCATCACATTTTTATTCACTTCAATCAGAAATCGGATCATAAGTGGACTCATCTCCTTATTTCCGATTTAATTTCGATCAATAGGCACCGGCAGTCCACGCCGGCTCACACACCCGAGCCAAGGGGCGGACTGGAATTACCGCCCGTGAAATGAGCTCACGGAGGAGGGCAGAAATTAATTGAGTGAAACACAGTATGTGACTGGAGCGAGCTGGTAATGTTTGTAGCCGGGACGTGTATGGCCGGAGTGATGCAGAAACGTACAGTATAGCGCGTCTCATGGACGCACACATCATGCACACACGCACACACACACACACACACACACACACAGCTACCCACAAACCCGAGCGCCGACATGCGTGAGCAGAGATGGAGCAGAAGCCGGAGGGAATAAAATGGAGTGCGCACGAGGCGGCGACTATATTATACCTGACGGGAAACTTTCAAAACAAAAACAAGTATTTAAATTTACTGAAGCCATTTCATTTCAACAACTCGAGGGGCTGAGGCCAAGGCATACACACAGAAACGCGCGCGCGCACACGCACGCGGAAGACACTACAAGCCGCCAGGCGTGAGATGGAGCGTGGTGGAGAGATAATGGCAACATCCAGCAGCAGTATAACAGCAAGTCAGACAAAACAAACATCTTCTTCTTTAATGCGCTTTTCTCGGTACAAAGGCTTATGTCTAAATGTTTCATGATGCCCCCCAAATAAAAGATTCAAAAATATTTTGTTCGATAAAGAGAGAAAGTGTGACAGTGAAATCTACGATGGCCCTCAGGAACTATAGCTGATTTCTTTTTACATTTGGCTGAAGACAAAATCCTGCAATTATTTCCCCGCGTTGCACTGCAGATGGCTGCTTAAGTGCACTGTAATGGAGTCGGTTTTGTGCACGCGACAAAGGCTTCAAGTGATTAATTAACCCACAGGTTAATGTATATATAAATAGGTTCAACCACTTAAAAAAATGAGCAGCAACATATTTCTCCAGGAGCAACTCATCTCTGCAGCCTACAGCCCCGAGGCCCCACAGCATCCTGGGAAACGATATAAGACGAATTATGACAGAAATAAACCATCATAAATAAAAACGGGTCGTTTTTGCGAAATTTGTCGAAGTCATTCCAACAAATCCCAGACAATGAAGGTGTTTCTGCAAGAAGATAAGGGGAACTATTCAACACAGGAATAGATTTTCGATCGGAAAATGCGTATTTAGTGAAACATTTCATCACCAAAGGCTCTTGGCTCATTATAAATACAAATGCCTTAATGGTGCATTCTATCTGCGCCGGGTCCACCGCTCGGTGCGCACCGCTGCTCCGCCAGGCAGCGACAGGCAGCTGTGATGGCTCTGTTTTTAACGGAATGATTAACGACGGAGCCCACACAGCAAATGGCCCGGGCGAGACTCGAGAAGGAGGGGAGAGAGAGGGAGAGACGGAGGGCCAGACAGAGGCAGAGAGAGAGAGAGAGAGAGAGAGAGAGAGAGAGGCAATAGATCTCACTGTACAAGTGTCTATGAGCAAGGCACCGAGTCCCCGCCAGCTCCAGCGGGGCGGATTCTGTAAGCACAGCCTGAACGCACCGAAGAGGGACAGCCATAACTAGATTTTACCCTCGGGGATCGATACTGGATCACGGCGTCATTAACAGGGAGAGGAGCGTGAGGACGTACTTGTGGAGGGAGGTCTTAAATTGGCGGAGTTGGGGTCCTGGTCCCCGCCGGTGGCTCTCGGTTCAGACGTGGCCATCAGTCCTCTGTTATCTGATCTTCAGCTGGGAAATGATTCAACTGCAAACAAAACGGACCGCGGTTAGCAGAGGCCAGGTCAGCCTATCCAGTTCAGACACACATATATATATATATATATATATATATACACACACATTGAATAAGTGTGGCAGTTTAACGGTTAGGCCAGGATTTGATCCGAAAATGATGTCATATCTACTGTGCGTCACCAGGCACGATTTATTCCTGAAGGATAGCTGGGTGGGCTGTGAATCACGCCGCGCAATTTGGAGAGAATTGCGCACGACGCATAGGCAATACGCACATCAGGACACATCGTTTTGGTGATAACATAATCTCTATGTGGGTACATTCATTTTAGAGATAGCCTTTAATATTTCATTCATTCAGTTATCCCCTAAGAGCCACTGTATCTGAACATTAACGTCCAATGTTTAAGATACAATTTTAAAAGTTGTTATCAGGGAGAAGGACATATAAGAAATATAGGAGCAAAATGACCATTAGATATCAGAGTTGTGCAGAGCGGCACCAGACTGTATGAGCTGTATGTCTGTGAGCATCACTGCTCTCACAACAGCTGGTATTTCTGAGGAACAAAAACTAAAAGATAAAAAAAAAAACATACATTCAGCCCGCCATGAAAGATGACATTTTAGAAAAAAATAATGAACGGATGGCTCGATATAAAATAACCACATTTAAACAGACTGATTTATCAAAACAATGTTGATCAGATGCAACTATAATGTCCATATAAATAACCTTATGTCATTCACCTATTGACTCAGCAATCGACATTTCAATTAAGTTGCGCTTCGAACAAGCATCTCCCACACAGCATCATCACTCAATGTCATCATGGTACGAGAGACAGACTGAACACCTAATGAATTCCTTCTGTCACTCATCTGCGACTGATTCCTTTCAAACGGCACAGTGAATAAAAACTGATTTCTTTTCTTTTCTTTTCTTGTGAATATAATTGTCTCCAAAATGTCTCCGGCGTTATGATCGATGAATGCGACCTGTATGTCTATCAATATATCAACGGCGCCGCTGAAACAAAAGGCGGAGGCATCTTACCGGCTCACAGGTTGTCGAGTCCAGAGAAACTATAACTAGATGTTACAATTGACACCCAAAGGCGCGACAAGGAACAGCCAGTGGCGGAGATGGCGGAATACCAACAGAGCGCACTAATACAATCCCATCCAGCAAGTGACCCCTTCTCCCTCAAGAAGATATTTTTTTTGATTCGTTATTTATATCTCAGGCTCGGCTGCCCATTGGTCTCTTCACGCAGTCATGAGTCACAGCCTTGCCTCCCTCTGACGACTAATGAAGCTTCCCTGAGTGCCACTGACAGCCACAATCCACTTTAAGAAGCCTAAAAAGCGAAAGGAAAAACACCAGTGACGTATACCCACCCTGTGGTTGTGTGTGGTTGTGTGTGTGTGTGTGTGTGTTCAGGTGTGGGTGTGTGTCACAGGATGGAGACTTGAATGTGAAACGTGTTCTGAGTGGCTTACATAGAAATTGACCTTGGGATGAGAAACACAGTTGGTTTGTTGGTTTAGTGCAAACAGATCAACAGATATCCTTTCAGAATATTTAGCAGGCTCCATCTCAGTTTCCACGGACCTGTGGAAGCCCTGCACCGTCCTTCTCCATCAGGTCATTTAACCCAGAATACAAGCATCAAGTGATGGAGAGAGCAGCATGTACCGTCCACGCTCCATCCATCCGTACAAGTACCGAGTGTAACACTCACCTTCATGGGACGACAACACTGCATGCATCATCATTTCTGACCTGCACCCTTTTTATAACCTTGACATGGACAATAACCCCTGAGACATCAAAGTGAATCCAGCCTAGCGAGGATGACTGTCCTCACTGTCATCCTCATGCCCATGACAGAGACTGAATGGGCAGAGACCGGCCATTATGTTCATTCAATCACTGCAAATTATCAGATGGCGCTCACACTTTCCCCTCACGAGTCACGCGTAGAGACGACTCATGAAGATAAGCCCTGCCATGTGATCATAACTCAAAAATATACTGGTGGTGTGTGTGTGTGTGTGTGTGTGTGTGTGTGTGTGTGTGTGTGAGAGAGAGAGAGAGAGAGAGAGAGAGAGAGAGAGAGAGAGAGAGGTTGTGTAACATTTGAAGTGATGATACAGTGTAAGAAGAGTACCACAGGAAGAACAAGCAAGTACTTCACTGGTACTGTTCATATACCTACATTTAAAATGTAGATTTTTTCAAATTAAATAATATATTTTATTTGTGTTTATTCAAGTCACAGCTAATGAGTGTCAAGAATCATATATCATATAATGAGACGCCCAGTTGCACCACCAGAACCAGTTTGAACCTGGCAGTCTGCATTCTTTGTTGGAGTTAAGTTGCTCTGCTACTCGGTCAGGTAAGCTACATTTCCATTCAAATGTAGCGGAAATTAGAACCTGAATTTCTAGACATTCTGCAAAAGAAAATGCAAATGAATGCACTTTTCCACACGCTTGTTATACAAATATTAAGAGCTGGTTCATTGAGATAAACTAACTAAATAAAATACTTCTAATTCTAGACCATTTTTGTTGGATACACTAACTAATGTGTAGAGTTGAAGCCAGTTGGCCAGGAGGTAAATTACCTCTGAATCTGACTTTATACAATTCTCTCACTGTTTTCATGATCAAAATGTCCAGGATTTAATCTATTATTGATTTGATCTACTATTGCCTCTCACAATATCAAACAATCAATAAACCTTGTACCTTTAACTGGTGAAGCAAACTCTTGCCTCTCTAAATCTTTACATTTTCTTCTGCAGGTCCACAGATGACAGGATTTATATCAGCACAAGTTTACCTTCATATTTTAAGCACCTTGTATTCCCTAGTATATGTGTTTTGATAAAACAAGGGCATCAGCTTTATCCACAATAAATATTTTATTTGCATGTTAATATATAAAAATATACATAATTGTCACAACATCTACAAGATGCACAAAGACTGATGCTGGGCGAAGCTGCTGTGTGGATTAAAATAAATACAATCTTCCAATAGTAACAAGAAGCTATTAGCACAGATCTCTGTGGATACAGTAGAACCTCACATACGAGTACAATAGATTTAGGTGTGAGAAGGAGGACACGGCTTGTGTCTGTTCACTTGCTTTTCTTCTTCTTCCTCATCGTCATCGTCTGATGGTGAAGCAGAGGAGCAGGACAAAGAGGAGCAACTGGAGCACTGAGATGATGACTCGTCACTTTCAGAGCCTTCAAAGTCGTCATCCTCCTCATCCTCTTCTTCTTCATCATCGTCCTCAGTGCTCTGCTCGGCCTCTTGCTCTAAAGGAAAAAGGCACGACACATGCCAACACAGGACACAACACAGATGCTTCTGTTAGTGCACTTGCATGTAGTACTCTGTGTTCACTATGTACTGACTTGTGTAGTGCCGTCTCAAATCAAACACGGTTGTTGATCGATCACAACATGTGACCAAGGGTCACAAGTGTGCAGCGTTCCACACTAAACCTTTTGACCGTCATGACAACACCATCTAGTTTCTCACAGTGCACTGCATTTCGCCATATTGTCAGTGCAAACGTAAGTGTTCCTACGGAAGAACAGGAATTGAGACAAAGCTACAGACTCATGGTGTGTTCTGGACTCTCACCCTCCAACAGCTTCTTCTGGATCAGCGGGAGAAACTCCGAGGCCTCGGGGTTGTCTGGTTCATAAATGAGAACTGGAATGAGGAGAGAAGAGGCAGTGTTGGCTGATTTATTGACTGACAGACAGATGGTGGATGGATGAAGGATACATACTCATCTGACACAGTTTGCTGGCCAGCAGAAAGTCTCTGTCCATCACAGCTCTGAGGAACTGAAACCATACAGTTTTTTAACTTTTAACTTTCAGGTTCAATTTAAATCAACTGAGCACCTCCAAGCTGAGTAAAAATATATCTTTGACTAAAACCAAGCATTCAAATTCTGAAATGAAACAGAGCAGAGCATCAAGTGTGGAATCACGGACGGTGCTCAGCCTCTTTACCTCCATTATCAGCTCCACTGGTGCCTTAATGTCTTCATCCTCAGCATCATCTTCCTCAGCGATCTGATCTTCCTCCCCAATCACTTCATGCGTGGGAAGAGGCTCAACTGCTGGGGGAGCATGTGTCGTTCCTCCTGGCAACCATTATCATCGTCACGATCATCACGAGTGTCAATGAACCTCGCTCTCTTGAGCTTCTTTTTCTCTGCATGTCTTTCTTTGCATTTTAAGTTTGCGCTACAACTACAGCAACATACCTGTTACTGCTGAGTGTCGGGGCTGTGCTTCCCACAGCTCTTTCATTTTTGTCTCCTTGTCAGGCACTGCAGTCGACTGCGCTTGTTCTTCAACCCTGAAATCACATTTAAGATTTAAAACCGTGTGTGTTGGATATTTTACTTGTCTGATCACCTACTGTGTAAATTCTGAGTGCAGACCTTGGTGTTGCCTTGATGGATTCCTTTGGTGAGCACTCTGCAGGAGAACCAAAGACATACAGATTAATTCAGCCAGGAAACCCTTGCATGTAGAAAAACGTACTATCGTTTTTTTACACGATAGTAGTATTTCCTGTTAATCATGTGTGAAGGGAGCACGCTGAAACGGTCCTTTGATATGATGTCGAAAACAAAACATTAAACTTACTGTAAGACATGTAGACATGATGAGGACAAATTAGATTCTATAAATACACTAATGGAGGTGCGGAATAAATAGGTGTAAATAAAACAAAAATCTGAAACGATTAAAAGGTTAAATTAACTTACTCTGACATCACCAATTTACAACATGATGTTAATTTTTCAGCTGTTATTTTGTAGTGAATAGTTACTTTTTGCCTCTCTCTTTTAATTCTGTCAAAGCTGGTGATTTTGTTTGTGACAGACTACATTTCCCAGAATGACTTTTGACATATTTCACATGCATGCACACACACATTTATCCATGTACTTGTGGAGAGAGATCAACAGCAATTGCAATGACTTTTTTCATTTACGATGGAGCAAGAGTTGCACTCCTTAACATGTCCGATGGTTGCACAGCATTCTGGTCTTTTGAGGCTTTGTTTGACTGGGACATGACATCATTCCTAACTGTATAATTACAAAACACTACATGAAATACTTCTGATGAGAGTAGCTTTCACTCAATCTAAGAGAGTCCACCACCACATACCGTCTGTATTCAGCACATCCCCACCTGGAAACCCAAACTTTTGAGTCTCCCGGCCAGAAACCTTAAGAATGGCCAAAATGTTATGTACAGCAGTGATTCAAAACAAGTTCTTGTCAGTCCAGTCTTTGTTTAGTCTATCACAGCATACCAACCTGTACAGAAGGAGGCAGTGCACGGGCAGGAGCACTCCTGCTGGATGGAACAATCAAAGAAAAGAATAAAAATACATGGTGTGTTATGACAGAAATGAGCATCTGCTAAAATGGGACTTTTCTTACCGAGATTTATCAGCGACTGTGTTTTTCCCCACTTTGTCTAGAACATAATCAGAATATGAGATTGCAACTCAAGAGAAATCTTCTGTCTCATTTCAGTCTTAAAAAAAGGAAATAAGTCTGGATGTGATGTGTTGTAC
Organism: Nannoperca obscura; assembly: GCA_036024295.1. Lineage (NCBI taxonomy): Eukaryota > Metazoa > Chordata > Actinopteri > Centrarchiformes > Percichthyidae > Nannoperca > Nannoperca obscura. Next base: position 3,563 of record JAVQJL010021664.1, on the reverse strand, counting down.
ACTGATAATGTCTGAATTACTTCTTACCATTGGGTTTGTGTGTCTCAGCATGAGCAGAGGTGAAATCTACTGCTAACTACGTCCAGGTAGAGATCAAAATGATTATAGTATTCAAACAATGTTTCTTGGCAAAAGGGGCAACACTGAATATTAACAATGTAATCCATGAAAAAAAGTACATAATATGTAGATAGAAAACGTTGTTGTAATTAAACTGAACACAAAAGTTAACTTTATTTTTTAGTGTTTACCTGTTTCTGTGAACCAGTGGAGGATTTCCCCAAACACTCTAACCTGGACATAAAATGAGAGCAGTGAAATAATATAAGGCTTAATTATTGCTTGTGAATTAATACGCATGGATTATAAAATCCCAACATTCCAATACAAATGTAAGGTTTATGTGTGGCTCTTCAGTGTGATCTTACATTGTACAGTATTCTTTTTAAGACTATTTAAGGATAAAACAGTAATCATAAAACTATATATCAGGTCCACATTTTATGTAATTAAAGTAATTAAAACATGTGTAGTAAATAAATAACGTCACTAACTATCCTGTAGTTCATTTACCAGAGTAGCTAGTTTACTAGCTTAAATTAGCAGGCAGCTAACGTTGCATAATGACTTTTAAGCATTCATTAACTAGGTTTTGTGATGTTAGTGTTAGTAATGTTAGTAAGCTACCCGTTGCTCACCTGCTCATGGAGGAAGGTAAAGCGACTGTTACTTTAGGTGATAATTTTTGAAACTTTACTGAAATGTTTAATACGGCTTTGTCGTTTTATAGTTAGCTGAGTAGCGCAGTTACTCTCAGGGGGGCAGACGATGGTTGCGACGCAAACAGTCGTTACCATAGGAACGGAGCAACTCCGAGTCAATGCTGCCTTCAAGTGCTGCCGGAAACTTTGAGATTAGAAAAATATGCAAGATTTGTCCCATGACTTTTGGAGTGTGGAGACCATGTCAGCTGATTAAAGCAGTGATGTAGTACTGTACGTGTGCCGTACGTTTTACGTTTTACATAAATAAGTAATGATGTGTTTCTGTTCATTGTATGAGTTGTTAAACGTTTAATTAGTCCATTATATATAGGTGTTATACAAAGTTTTTTCACACATGTAATATTATTACTAGTACTATTACTTCCCCTTCGGTTTGCCACAGCAGTGCAAAGTTGTTTTGGCTGCAACAAGAAAACCCCCAACAATGCATCTGAATGCATGAAAAGTCACATTTCTTTCCCAGTCCTCTCCTACACAAAGTCTAGCTGTTTCTGTCCACCCTCCATGTCAGCCATACTTCATCCAATAAGTAGCTGTAACTGCTACATTAGCTGTGCATACATCGAAAGAGCTGCCCTCAGTCTTGAATCTGTGTGTCACTGTGCGTGTGTGTGAGGATGGAGGGATTGTGTGTGTGTGTTTAATAGGTCCAGGTCTCCTCAGCACTTGACTGTATTGTTTCACGGTTGTCTTATAATCTCAGGAAGATATCAACTGTCAGACTGACAGGCTGAAGACTCCCCAGAGACTAAATTAGCACATGACTGACAGGCTTGTTCATTTTCTGCCAGAGTTTGACACACTGTTTAGAGAAAGGTGAGGTTGCTTTGGACCTGCTCTCTCTCTCTCTCTCTCTTTCTCTCACACAGACACACACACACACACACACACACACACACACACACACACACACACAGAAAATCACATCAATTAGGCAGTGCAGTGAAGTTGCTCAAACTGAGCTCTCCCTCTGGATCTCTCTCATGCACACAACATGCCACTGAATCATGTGTATGTGTGTTTTTGGTGAGAGTGCATGCCTCTGTGTAGAGTCTGTGTAAAAAGTGGAGAGGAGGCAATCAGTCTTATCTAGAGTAAAGTTTTCCTTGTCACTGCACCAGCTCAAGAAACCCAGCAAAGAAATAGACAAGGAAAAAGTCAACTCATCAGTTTCTCATTAAATGTCATGGAATTCTGACTTTTAAGAAACGGTAGAAGATTAACAATCAGATACCAGTCAGTGTTCAGTCTGAAAGGATCTCAACAATTGTGTCATATCTCTGTCGTCTGTTTCGTCAGGTTGTCCCTGTGTGGATGGTTGTCGCCATGGAACCAAACTAACAGATGGAAATGACACTTCCATCAGGTATGCCTCTTGTCTGTTGTTGCCTTCACAGTTTCTGGTAATAAAGGCATTTTATTTGCTTTTTGTTTTGTATCATGTTATCAGCGTAACACTTGATCATATGACATTGTGTCAGTTGCACACTATGGAAGATGTGAAGATTAATAGATATCATCTTTTTTTATTAATTTCTGTAGACTTTTTTAATTAATAAATTCTATATATGAATAATGACTTTTGAATATTTTACACAGCACTGTTTCAACTAAAATGTAAGATCCCATTGTCCCTGTATAATGTGTACATAACAATTAACAACATGTGACGTTAAATGCAGTGTCATCAGGACACAGTCCTGTCCCCAGAGTTCACACATTAATCCCTGAAGCGTGGCAATTTGTTGTGAACATGTTGCATTCATTAAATGTTGGTCATGTAAATCTGCTCAGCTTTGTACCGCCAAAACAAATGCCCATTCATTCCTTGCAGCATCACAGATGCACAATTTGAAGAGGTCACACAAATAAGCAGGATGCCTTTCATGCATGAAAGCAGAAATTAGCACACCCAGTTTGGGCATTTATGCTCACAAAAGATGGCAAGAACCTACATTTTGAGCCTGATATATTTTCCATTTAAATCGTAGACTGAGGTGTGGTTCGTTTGGCCCACTGGTAGCTCAGTCATTACAAACCTATGCTGTGGAGCCAGACATTGCTTAAACCCACAGAACTTTGTTTATAATTCTAGTCGAGATTCCAGTTGCCAGAATGTTTCATTCAGTGTAAATGTCATGGAGCTTCAATGAGGAGCTGGAACAAGCTCAGATGATATGAAAAGAGATTACTTTTCCAACCTCAAAGTATTAAAGAAGAAAAAAGGGAGACAATTGTATTTTTAAGTTGTTAAAGCCCCTGGTTTTCAGTCTTTAGTATGTTTCTATAACATTAACTATTCATGATTAAATAAGCAACAATTAGAGTTAATGTTTGGGGGAGAAGTTACTAGTATTCATTTAGAGTTTCACAGTCAAAAAACTCTGATTGGTGCATGGAAATACTGTACGTGACATCACATTTTTTCAACAAAGCCCCACCCACGTCCCACCAGTGAGAAGAGCAGAGACAAAACAAAACATGCCTAATGTAGGAGCTCATTGCTGACAGTAAGAAGCTGTCAGGGCCTTTAAGAGCCTGAGAGTTCGTTAATATCCAAGAATGGACATATTGAGTAAATGAGCTAACTTCTACCTTCATCTGAAATATGTTTTCTGACCCAGCCAGTCGTGTAAGATCTGATTTTACAGCAAATTAGTTTCTTGATGTCAAATGTCAAACACCAAGGTGGAACATGGGCTGCTGAAGCTGCTCTGACACTGCTTTGTCTTTATGGGGGGGGGGGGGGGGGGGGGGGGGGGGGGCGGGCGGGGGCCG
>JAVQJL010021661.1:0-20295 GCA_036024295.1 Nannoperca obscura | reverse complement strand
TTTATGGCTTTTTATGGTTTTTTCTGTCTCACCCCTTTGTATTTTTCAAACAACTTTTCCGGCCCCCCCCCCCCCCCCAAAAAAAACCCACAACAATACCACCAGCCTGTCACAAGCTTCAGCTCCACTGCCTCAGTTACAGTGTAATCAATAGTCTTAATATAGAACTAAATAATGATACTAAGCCTGGGCTGCTGAATCCCACAGCATAAAGGGAGAGACATGGCCCGCGGTGCAAAAACACTGAATAAAAACACAACACCAATCAATCGCTGTGCTTCCAAATCAGACATGGCTGATTATCCCTATTGCACTGATGCTTGTGCATGAGCAAAAGAATGAGATAAGAGTTTATAAGGTCTTACATTTAACATTCAACAAAGTCACATTCTGTATGTCTCTGCCAGATTCACAATTAAAATGTTAACACAAGCTTCATACGGTTCAATCTAACATACAAAAGAGAAAAAAAATCTAATCATTGAATTTTCCACACAATGGAACATTTTTCCGATTGAAAATGCTAATAAGCCATTCTTTGAAGTGCCCTTATTTGCATTACAAACGTTGCTCCCAAACTCTCACAAAAACAGCGAAGAAGCAAGAGAAACCAAACCTTCTGTTCCCCATCCATCAGAGATGTTCTGCAGCCGAAACTGGATTTGCAGAGAACTGCAATGCAAGGTACTTGCTGCAAAAATGCTGCATTAAAGTCAGACTTCACCTTTCCATTCATTGTCACGTTCAGATGCTGGTTCTGATCATGAAAAGACCAATCCCCTGAGCAACATATTTCTGTGTTTCTACAAAAGATAACAGTAATCCCAACAGAATACTCATCCCATACATATACCATACATATTCAAAAAGTCATAGTTCTGTTGGCTTTGTTGAGCAGTGTAGTATACACAGGAGATGTTCCAACTTCACAGAATCACCAGGAGTTCACAAAATAATCACTGCTTTACAATATGTTTAACGCACTGTGAACAAGGATGTCTTCAGCATAATAGAGACACGGAAAGGTAGGTTGAAGAGGGATGGGTCCCAAGACAAAATGAATTCAGACTGCTGCCTAACTAGGCTATCTGCAAGCCTGAGGAGATTTATGATTTTATCATTAGGGTATGCTGGATACATTTGATATACATAGCCTGTCTGCTGTGATTTTGATGTAGCAGTGCTTTTGCAGTGAGAGGTAAATTGCAGGCTTCATTCCACAGTGGATCGCTGTGGTGAAAAGCTTCTTGTTTAACCCAAATACATGTTTATTTTTTGCAACACTCTTTGCAAACACACTGACAAGACCTGTAGATGCACCCTTGTTATACTAAGTTTTGATCTATACATTTAAATGTCTATTATAAAATCTTATTATAAAAAAGATGTGTCAAAACCACAAAGGAAGGGCATATAATGCATGCAAACATATCATGAGATGTCTGATAGAAATGTTGAAGCATGATGTACTCAAATAAAAGATGGACATGGAAAATTTTATTAAGTGTGATATGTTTTTGTAACATTGTGTGGATTTTTGTAACAGTGTGCAATAATGTTAAGAGAGAGCAGCACTTTCAAAATACAATGCCTAGTCTGTGCCAAAATACTCTTGCCAAAATTAATGAAAGGTTTGAATGCAACCTGTTAAGTATTTACTATGGTCCAGCTGCTTTTGTTGAATGGAAAAAAAGAGATTTAGAGTTATCAAGTCCATATGAAAGAGTATTACTCACTTTCTAGAGTGTCAAGCTATAAAGATGAAAAATTATCTATCTGCAGCTGCTCACATTCTCTTTCAATCAGAGATGAAGACATAACATTTTTTAGATAGTGCAGAGAGGTCAACTCTGACCACCTGTTGCAGCCGAGCAAGCAGCTAATGAAAGTTCAAGCCAACTCACCTCATCTGTCTGCAAAAGCGTTCACATTATCATCAAAGAAAATGAGTAAAACAAATGACTGTAGGCAACTGATATCTGATGTAAAAACAGCTCAAAAACATTTTAAGAGTACCCAATGACAAATAAATAAAAAGGCACTCCCGAGCAATGACACTGGAATGATATCTGTGTGCTGTAGGCTTCACACTGACAGAAGCTGTCGGATCACTGTGACACAGAAGCACCCTTAAAGCTCACAGAAGTACCCTCGTATTCTTGGAGACAATGTTCAGTGGAGTCGTACTTGTTTGGATGTTGAATGGCTTTTTTAAGGCTTTCTCTAAAGTGCTGGTACTGAGGACTTTCTCATGCATTGATAATCCAATGGCCCCTCAATGATTCAGTAAGCGGTGTGGGGAGAGGCAGCCAAGAGCTCAAGCTCTTTGGGCCTTTTTAAAATTTCAGTAAACTAAAGCAGGAGTGGGAGCAGCGGGGACTTTGCAGACATTCACAATCTCCACCTCTTCGACCTGATCTCCTAAAACGAGTCACTATATAGAAGTCATTCAAATTACTAATAAGGATGCAAAACATGAATGTCGTGCCATGTCATGGGTGGAATACATGAGGTTACCAACAGCTGAGTGCACGGCTGTGCATGTAGGCGCCACAAGAAAAGTCTGGATCTTTTTGGGCAAAATGATGGTTACATAACAGACAAAAATCCAAAGATAATTCAATAAACCATGATCCACAGAGGCTTCTGACAGCAAAAGACATCCAATGTGGTTGATCTTTTGATCACTCTGTCAGCTGTTTCAAAGTTGCTCTGCTTGACTGATATACTAAATAATTGCAGTGGACATTTCAGGGTTCAAATATTTCTTCATTTCTTAATTTAGAAACAAGTGCTGCCTTTGAAAAAAAAAGGCTGGAACTGATTAAAGGATAAATAAACTACAGTCAATTGGCTGTTTACTGAGATTGCCTGTTTTTCTAAATGGGGTAACTTTCATACAGTTTAAAATGCCATGGCAGTTCTTGTAATGTTATTAAGTGGCAATAATGCGAGTGTATTTTCTATTCTTTGAGCGGAACAGAGCGTACCGAGACATACTATTCTTCACAGAGAGGCCACCCTCATTTCCAGGGCGAGTATAGCAAATACAGTAGTGAAACAAAAAATAGAACTAATCAGAAACATTCCATCGCAGGACATTTTGTGTTCCACTGCAAAAATAATGGAAGGAGAGGGCCAATTAATCAGGCACTTGTTTACCATTCTCAAGGCTCTCCATGTTCATTAGTCTGCCGAAGCTGCGCTCTATGGGGCTGGAGACAACCACAGGAGAGGAGATCCATCTACACGCTGCGGGTGACATCTAGAGATTTACGAGCCAGCCCATGCCACACGCCACATTTCCCATCCCCATAAGACAATAAACGCTTCATTATCATTTTAAATTGCTCCTTTTGTTTCTGGTAACGAACAGCAGTAGCAGCATAACTGAAAAGTAAACTGTGGTTCCATAATGCCCTCCACACCACTGTCCAATGCCCAGCTATGGGATCTGGCTCTAAATATGATGGAGAGGATGTATACTTGTGGAATTTCTGACAAAGAGCTTGAGGGAAAATCCAGCAGAGCAAAAGAATGCAAGATTTACATGCCAGAGGAGCTAAATAATTAGTATTTTTGCCATGATTCATGAAACTATTAATGCTTTGTACATTTCTTGGAATAAGACGTAAAACCCAACAGCTATTAAAGTCTGGGGAGCGAATAAAAACAACATACATAAAGTGTCCAAAAAAGCGAAGAAAAAACATAAAATCTGTGCAAATCTAAATTGTAGAGAGAAGCATGTAATGAATAAAGAGAGCAATGAATCGTGCAGGCCTTGAATGGATGTTCCTTTTCTTGAAAGGAGAAGAGAAAATGTTCCTTTCTTGTCAGCAGGCCAGCTGCATTGATGATCATTTTCCCCAGCCCATTTCCTCACTTAGTCATCTGAACAGCACAAAGGAGCAGCAGAAGGTGTGAATTATCAAGGAGAAGTAAAGAAGTGCAGTGAGACAGGGACAGCCAAAACAGCTACCTTACACTTAAGTAAGCCTTCCTGTTTGTCTTGCAGAACATGACTTTTTTTCCGACTAAATAGAGTTCAGTGTGGGCTAAAGTCTGTGTGTGTATAATGAATAATTCAGGTTGGAGGTGAGTGGGATCAGTTCCTAGTATGCAGGGGGAGATTAGCCACTGGTGGCCCCTGACAGATGGAGGCCTTACAGCCCGATGCAACACAGACCCCAAGAGAATATCAGGTGTCACCTCATTACACACTTCATAGACTTTTTCAACTTCCAATGTTACCTTCTCTGATTGGGATATCTGGGGCAACTGCAAAACAACCTAAAACAATTGCTGTTGTAGAATACGAATTTAATCAGTAAGCTTTTAATTTTCTGCCAATACATAAGCAGTTGGTTGGGTATGCTTTTATTGTTGCATTAACTTTAATAAAAGTGCCACGTTTCTGTGGTTTAGTTTCTCTCCAAGGGAAGTTATCCTACAAAAAAAGGCTCGACTAAAAAAGTTAAATATAAGGTTTTATTTATTTTTGATATTATCAACAAGGCTCTACGAAATTTTTACAGGGCTGCAGTAAATACATAATCGGTTTAAAGGGCTTGGCCGTATCTGCTATTAAATGGGTTGCCTTTTGATGTTTCTAGATTTTGCAATTATCGTGTATTCTGCATTCAGAATTTTGTCACTGACGTCACTGCAACTCAGACAACTGTCTGATACAATACAATACAATAAAGCCCTGACTGAAAACACCAAGATTTATTAATTAATAACTATTATAACTATAACATTGTGGGCCTAATTTGGTCTGTATGTTACTTGTATTATGTTTTTTGCAAGATATCTGCCATCTGTGACAATTCTCACCAAAAAGCGTTGTACATGTTTTGCTTGGATGTCTTCTGGAGTGGGCTAATGCTCATCTGAAAAATCTCAGAAAAAGAAAAATGTAGGCATTGTCATTGGCTGCTTCCTTTTTATGTCAGGTTTTGAAAAATCAAAGACAGCACCAGTCAGTCTTGATTCTTGCCTGGTAATTGATGCTGACTGCCATAAATTGGTAACAGACCAATTAAGTGTCACTTTAATTTCCACATTTATTGTTTCAGGCGGATAAGAAGTCCTGAGTGATCAACAGCCAATGTGACAAGCTGCCTGTATTAAACCAAGAGACTTGATGTGCTACAAGTGAGAATTACCTCGCTTATGCAGAATAACATCTCCTGGTGAGACACCCTGGGGGACTCCAGCTAAAGTGAAAAGGACATTCTGCTTACGCTATCATCTAACATCATTATAAAAGGGACATATCTCAAGTGCGTATATGATGCATTAGGAGGCTAAAATGTTGGATCTGGTAAAAGATTGAGCCTAATCCTTTAATTGTAGTTTAGTATATATCACCTAAAGATCCAGTGGTCATTACAGGGCCATGTTTAGCTAAATTGATGGCCAGAAGACTTGAAACCAGCCCACTAATTTCCAAGCTCATGTTGTGCGACAGAGACAAAACAGAGAGCATATCCCCATGGAGACAGACACACATGCACGTACAAAATATGCACACACCCTTCTTCTCTCGCATCTTAATGGTTGCATATTACTGACCACACTGCCACATGTCTATATTCTATGCATTTAAAGATTTCCATAACATGTAATGTACTAAATTAATTATCAATAGAGCAAATCTTGCATCTCTTCTGTTGGGATTAACAACAGGACCAGTTCAAATTTCATTTCAGGAGTCCATCAAATGCTGGCAGGTCTACACTCTAGCTGTGGCACAGAAAGCCTCATCTAAAATCAGGTCACGTGTGCAGCCTCACCTGTCCACACGAACAGCTGCAACACATAAAGTAATAAATACTCTCTGAGTCCATGCAGGAAACAATCCGAGAACACACTCTAAATACTGGGCTGGAGGAGACTTGCAATAACATGATGGGTATTGCCGGGTATCAAAATGTCTGATGATGCCTGGTATACTTTATACCTGATATTTACATAGACATATACATGTATACGTGAGAGGAAAACAGAGAATAGAGAGGAAACATGAGAAAAACTCCACATAGAGACGACCAGGTCATCTGTAAGAGAACAGTGAACTATTACTCATGTTAATGAGTGTTAATGTAGATTAAACTGATAGAAAGTCTAAAAGAGACCGGCTATTGTATCAAAGGTCCTCTTAGCAACAGCCTGGGAGGAAATGTAAGGGAGAAAATGCACAAATGATCTACTAAGGTGTGATAGCTACATGGTGATAGCTGTTTCCAATTCCAATCGAAATCAGCCACTTCAACAAGCTTATCAGGCCACCAGCAGAACTTAATTGCACCAGGTTTGTTTCATCCAGGCTTCTCTTTGTGTTTTTCAGACTTTCTTGATAGAAACAAAAACAACCCAAATCCATTTACTGTCCAGCATGTTTTCAAGTTAGTAGACAAAACAAAACAAAAATCCTGAGTGTTTAAAGTGTTGCAGGGTGGGTTAGGGTAAGAAAGAAAGAGACATTAAAGAAAAAAGCTTGGTCCTAACAAGACGGATGTTAGGACTGAGCTCAGTTTAAATAATTAGGGGCACCACAAGGGCAGAATACCTCAGATGCACTATGAAATTCATTAAGCCTTCTGCTATCTAAACATGGCATTAATCAGAACCATATTAGGAAACTAATAGAAATCCTTTCAAGAGTCTTATCTTTAAAAAGTTAATGGAAGATACGCATGAAAAAAAGAGAAAGAAAAACTGCATCCATCACCAGGCATCTACAATCCTCTCTCTGAACCTGCTGGTAAACTGTAAATGACCTCAAGATGACAGCGGGTAAGCCGAGAACAATATGGCTGTTGTGTTTACCTGCCTGTCTTTTTCTGCCATGTCAAGTCGTGAGCTGCCACCAGAGGCCTGACTGACAAAGGCCCTGCAGGGTGGAGGGGGAAGTGGGGCTGAGCGATGGATGTCCTATCCATCATGGCGGCCCTTGCTGGTGGGCTAAGGAGCCGAGGAGACGACATGTGGTGGTGAGGGAGAGGTGGTCAGTAAGGAGTCAGCACTCTTTGACTACTTCAGATCCATCATCCAGACAAGAGCAGCACAGGATCTGTCTGTGGGGCGACAGCCTGCAGAATGACTTCTTCCACTCTGGGAAAAGAGCAATGTGCTGACCATGAAAAAAAGGTTGTGAAAGGAACGGTCGGGAAGATAGCATTTAGAGGAATTGGGAAATCAACACTATGAAAGAGAGGGTTATGGAGCAGGACCCTAAAGCCAGCTTAGGAGATTTGAGTCATGGGTTTATTTATTTTATTTTTTTTCATTTTTATTTGGGAGTGAAGCATCTACATAACAATGAACTACAAAACATATTAAATTGTAGCTCAGTAATGGGGAGAAAGCTCAAATGAAAAGTTAAAAGCCTGCACTTTAATTAGATGATTCAGAGGGTACTGATATTGGTGTTATTCAGTTCAGGCAATTGTACCTATTCATGGATATACAGGCAAGAAACTGATGACTCATGAGCATGTGAAGTGCGATACTAGATAAGAATCTGATGATTAATCTGGCCACATGATGCAAGACATCTATAGATCTGTGTGATGGAGCAAAATAAAGATGGGGCCACATAAAGGTTAAGAGAAAAAAAAAGGCAAATCAATCTAGAGAGATGGATACAGAGAGGAACGAAAGGAGAGGGAGGCAGAGGACACATGCGAGAGAAAGTTCATATGCATGAGAGAGTTCACAGTGGGTACCAACCTCCTGCAGTTCTGAAGAATTAGACTCATAGGGAAAAATCAGCAGGGGCACAAATGCTGGTCTTGTTGTATAATATATCACCACTTGGTTAAAGAAAAAAGAAAATGTTTGTTCTTGCCAGTTCAGGTAGAGTGTGACAACTCAAGTCATATTGTTGTTGTGTTACATATCAGTGAAGAAACAATGATTTACTCCAACAGCCAAAGATGAAATTTAACAAAACCACTGTGCAGGTGAACTCAAGAACTCTTCTTTTCTTTTCTTTCGGTTTTTCTAACATTACTTGTCAGAAGTAATACCTTGTCATCAGCTATTTTTAAAGTAATCTGCAAGCGTCTAATCTCTGCACACTGATGTAGTTGGTGACCCTGCAGGGCTCTTACGGAACACTCTGTCTTTTTAACTGCACTGCCTTGTTGGCTCGGGAGGTGGATTTGTTCCCCCACATGCAGGGAATGCTAAACAAACCAAAACTCTGAGGTCAAGTCGTGGAGAAGAAAGACCTATTATAGGACATGAGCTAGCTCAACTATGACACTCTGCCCCTCGGCCCTGACCTCTGGCTGGATGCGTCTGATAAGACTAGTTTATGAGCACCATACACATTTTTAAGGAAGGGAGCAGGGAAGGGAGACAGAGCTACATTAAAACTTTAATGGATTTGAGTTTTATAGGCACAGTTGCATAAAGCAAAAGTATTTGTGGTCTCTTGTTATTACATCTTATCCATCCAACCCAAACCGAACATTCACACACTGTTTAACTCAATATTTTTATTAAAAGAGATGTAAATAATCTGTTACGGAGATGTCTACTTTGCTAAAAACGTCACCTATCTAAGACCAACACTGGCACCAGCTCATTAGACGGAGCGGGCAGCTTGCACAGACAGGTATTTTATAGGCAATCCTCTTGTGAAAAAGAACAGAGGCTACAGAGAATACAAACCTAATTGCATCACTCCAACATGACAAGAGGTAGATATAGAAGCCTGCAGCCATACAACTCATTAGAGAAGAAAGAGAGAGGAAAAAGGGAGAAGGCAATCATTTTCATACACATGACGCAAGAGGATCTAGCATTCATGAACAGGGATTACCTTGTGCTCTGTCATTGTGGAGTGATAACAGGAGAGATGTGTTATCATTTTTTAGTGCAGAAAGCGGGCAGGGATGAGACAACCACTGGGATGCAGCTTGTGTTTTGCAGACACAGATACACCCTTTGACAAAATGAATCACCAAAAACAGCCCCAAAAGCACCTGTATCCAATACAGAGAAACATGGCTGAATGCCAGGTTCACAAATCCAGTAAAAATAACGCACGTTGTTTCTCTCTCTTTCTCTCTCACACACACACACACACACACAAAGTGCACTGAGCCTGAGTAAAAAAAAACACAATGAAGAGGAAGTTTCTGGAAAAGCTAACAAGGGAATGTCAGGATGAAAATCATAGTCATACTGTACCAATTCATTTCACATGAATTCCACTGGAATACACAGGGCAGGACTGAATGTATTTGCTTGGATTTGTTTGATTTGAAGTTTTTGTGTAATCTGAACCACAGTATTAGTCTAATCTAAATCAACAGATCCAATCATGCTGCAAGTATCATTTAGCAATGACGGCATTGTGTCTATGAGATTTGCAATCTTGTGTTGATTGGAGCACTATGAAAAGTTCCTCCCAAGACCGCTTGAACTGAAAAGACACAGCTACGCTGCTACAGTTAGTCTTGTTTTTCCACATCTGAACAAAAGATTAGTTGCTCTGCATAACAGAGATGAGTCACATCAGACTGTGACGATAATAAACTGAGTGACAATTAGGGGAGAGACAGTCATTTTTCACAGTACAATTGAGAATACTCCATGTTAGCATGTCATACACAACTGGCAGTTGTGTCATATCGTTAGCAAAGGGGTACATTTCATCCCAGTTTTATAAGATATACTAATATTAACCATGTTTTGAGCATGTATTTAGGCAGCAGAAAAAGGGAAAAGAACTACATGCTAAAGTGCCAATGTTCCTACTTAAATTGCCAGATTTTTGATTGAAGTGTTAATGAACCCTGTACAACATTGTAACACATTCGAAAAGGGAAGAAAGAAGAAAATAGTGCCAATTTCCACTTGGCGGCTAACTTAGCTAGTAGATCAGCAATTAAATTAAATTACTTAGTTAAATCCGCCAATTGTTGCAGGACAAATAAATAAGTATATTGTGGTAATGGTTCAATAAAATGTATTTTGTTAAGTAATGAGTTTAACAGCACATCATTGTATCGTTTCATGGTGGTACAAATCGGTAGGTTAAAGATTAATTTCTTGGATACTAACTGTCGAAATACAGATTACGACAAAGTATGATGACACTTTATAGTATTAGTTTATAACATGGAGTAGGGACACACTCATTGTGTTGCAGCCTTTTCTTCTCTTTTTTTAATAAGCGACTCAGACAAAGAAAATAACCTCAGGCGCAACCTGAAAATAAATGAGTTGGCTCCCACTAATTGAGCAGTAATCGTGATGTGCCGTTTGTTTCTGTTGAAGAAACATCATTTGCTGATAAACATTTTTTCTAATCACAGCTGCTGCAGGCACTGCTTCCTGTTTAGTGCCAAGGTGACCCGAACAAAACACGATATAATGTGACATGAAATAGGGACGCTGCCAGGAGCAAAATGGCCTGTCACGCTTCCTCAATATGAGGAAATGATGAGTGCTATTTTGCAAATAAATCTGGCACCACTACTATTAAAAAGGTGGAAAACAATCAATAGCTTGCCCACAATGCACTCATGTCATTGCTAACTAGCAACTGGTCTCTGAATAGATTCCCCTTGTGGTGATTATAAGGTGAGCACATCTCATAAAACTTGTCTTGACAACCTAATCACAGCAGGAGGCATAATAAATGCTTTACACAAACTAAGAAGTATATCAAGGGGCCTTTGCGCTATAGCTTAATTTAATTACATGGCATAATCAAATCAGACCTGAAAAAGTAACCCATCTTATTACAATGTTCCCCTTCTTATTTTTGGTCATGCAACTTGGCTAACGAAGTTATACTTCTCAAAGAGTCCATGTGGGTCAAAATGAACTTAATCCTCAGAGAGCAAGTTGACTTAACTTCTTATTAATTGAAAAACTGATTGACTAGCACGACAAAGGCAACAACATGTAAAGATAGCTTTATCTGCTCCTACTGTTACTTCACAATACCCTTCATGCAATCTGCTGTTTGTTTCAGCACATCCAGGACACAGACCAAGTCCCCACCCATCCACCTGCTGTGTAAAAAATGTTGATTAATGGTTTTATTTAATGAGAGTGAAGGGGAGATCATTGGTCTGATTTCTGTCTATATAAGCGAGAGGAAAAGCTATTCAGTCATCAGGCATTTACAGAAGTGATCTGGGCCTCCAGATCCCCAGGCTCTGAGCAGTCGTGGCTTTGGTAGAAACCAAATGAGAAATGTCATTAAGTGGGTCTCATAAGCGAAGTGATGCCATTCCCTCTCCCTTACACACAAGCGTGGCATGTGTATACACACACACACACACACACACACACACACAGACTTTACTGCCCCTAACAGGATGCACTTCGACAGACAGTAATGAAAGTGTCTCATTTGCGATTCCAATCAAAAGCTCATCACTCACAACTTGCATCTAAAAAGCCTCACACGCTCCCCGCTCATGGTGAAAAAGGTGAAAGAAGAGAGCCTCAGTGCAAACCGGAGCTAAATGTAATCATGTGCTATCAAAAACAAACAGGCTGCCAGGATAAAGACAGAGCAACTACAGTTTACTAAACCTCAATATTGCAGTCATTGGAATAATGCTGTTTAGGTGCTAGCAGACTATTGGATGTGGAGAAGATAAAGGGAATGAGCATATGAATCACACATTTTTAATAAGCTTTCGGTTCTAGTATATTTGCAAGTATATGCATATTTTAAAATAGCCCTATTAAAAGGTGAAAATAAAACCAGGGTAGCAATATTGTGTATGTGTTGCTAGTTACGCTCAACTGACAAAAAGCACATTTGCTGCCACATTTAACTTTGTGCAAACTGAGAGCAGCTTTGTTTTGTTTATTTCTTCACACTTCACACCAGTCCAATACTTCTGCCATAAATAGTTACTTCCATGATGCCTATAATGTTCGTCTTTTGTAGACACTGTCATAGAGGTGTTAATTAAATGATATGTTTTTAAATGAGGTCTAAAGGTGTTTTAATCTCGTTGTCCTGTCTTTTACAAACATGAGGGCAAAGTATTACAAACACCTTAATATAATACAGTCCATTAAGCACCATATGTTTATCAATAATTCACATATAATTGAATTTAGCTGCTGTATTAGACTGCATTAGATTGTACAAGTGTGACTAATAAAGGGGCCAATGAGTGTGTAGCACATATGGAAAGTGAACTCAGTCAAAAGTTAATTTGACAGAGATTCCAGATGGTTTTCTACATTTATGATTTCCGATTTCCATTTATATAGAAGGCAGAATATTTGGTTGATGAAAAAGTAGTTCAGCACAACTGTTGCTCAGAGTGGCTATTATAACAATTACCATCTATAAAGCTCCAATCTGAAGGAGATTGTAGGCAAGCCCAGTCAAAGGTGTGCAATAATGGTTTAGACTAGAGTGCTGTATGACTGTCTTTCTGCCCCTCTTACTCCCAGCATGTGAAAACACATACTGTGGGCAGCACTTTCTCTATTTTGACTTTAGCTTTTACAATAGAAGATTATACAAGAAAACACAAAACAGAAAATTGTGGGCAGTAAAAAAGAAATAGAAAAGTCCACTTACCCACTTACACTGGGTGATAAAGAAAGGATAGTGTATTTTGCTGCAGTTAGAAACAAACATTATACATAATAACACCATTATTACACGCTGTGCCCCAAAACTCTGAAGCCAAGTAAACCCTGCACCGATAAATCCCTTGGTGAATAAATCTGGTATAAGAACAACTGTGATGGCAAGGGCCAAAGTTTGTCTAATACATAATGGGCAGTGTTGAACACATCAGGCCTTATTGTTAATCAGACCATTAAAATAAAAGGAATGGCTAATTCCTTTCAAAGGTACTTCAGTAGTTTAAGACTACTGTGAAATGCAATGATAAAAGAACAATATTGTGCAGGTGAGAAAAAAACTGTGCAGGTGCAAAGGAATTGGAAGGTAGCAACATTTTATGTATTTTATTGTTATTTTAAATACTTTTACAGCTGTATCCTATTCTATTAGGTGAAAATACATTGATTATAATCAATATTATATGTTTGATAACTGTCCTATATATTTCATATATAGGACAGTTATCAAACATATAATATTGACAGTCCCCCCCCCCCCACACACACAGCCGTTTAGGGCTTCCACAATGCAGGCTTATGCAGAGATATTAAGACTGAAATGTTAAGGGTATGAAAGTTTTACTGTACCTATTAATTTATTTTTTCAGCACAGGAATAAAGAAATTGCATTATGGAAGATGCAAAAGGGGAGGACCTGGGGAGGAGGGTGATGGCTGCTGGTACTACACTTGTGAGGGATAAGGTCAGTGGCAGAAATACCCACAGTGAGTCTCTAGGGACAACCACAGAAACATTCAAATCCTTAAATCTCAAATAAACACCTCTCTAGGGGAGTGGGTTTTTTGTTTTGTTTTTTCCTTTTTTCCATCTCATTGCATTCAGTAGGCCTCCACCCATGGTTATTATTCACTGCTCATTATCACTGCTCTGATTAATAAGAGCAATTTCAGGGTCCCCTGGTATTAGAGCGGAAAAAAGGAGTGGTGTGTTTTCTGTTATAAACACAGTGAGTGTGCTACTTAGAATAGAAAGAAGGAGGGAAAGCAGCAGGTGATATTTGCCTAAGCTCCTTATCCAAGTGCCTACAGCTTAAGCGGCAAAGGATTTCACAATCATTTCTCAATAAATAAGAAAACATGTCTCAGTGGTCGAGAACTGGTCAAGATCAACCTGTACTTGACAATAAATTCAACCCAGTATGTGATCTTTCAGTAAGGTGTGAGATGCTTCACATTACATTTTTTACCCAGGCCCCTGAGTGTGACAATTTAGACTATTTTTGGAGATAGCACATAGGCGCACCAGTGTGACTCTCAAATATGTCCCCATTTTTATATATCCCTTTAATTTGATCAATTATTAATAACCACAAAGGGAAAGAACCAGCTTGCCTGCTTGTGAGTGTGGAGCTACAGTATCACAACCATCAGGCAGTCTTAACAACATAACAGCACCAACTAAACTGTGCCGACAGCCTTCTACCTGTTACCAGTGATGATCGGTGTGGTCAGTGGTCAGACACTCTCTGCCTCACTGTCCTGTGGTGACAATAAAAAGAACTGTCGACTGTATCACAAATAACAACTCTCCTGTGCCAAAACAATCCCAAAATTCTGATGAGCGGGCCAGTTCAGGTCAGCAGCCAGCAGAATATGATGCCATGAAAACATGAGACATTTTCCCAATAGGAATGGCTCATACGGTTTATGTGGCTGTGGGCTATATACTGTTCTAACTGTGGTCAAACAGCCATGTGGGAAATGGGGTTTTCTGATTTGACCACACATTGTACACACAAAGCACCCTTTAACACAATGATCAGGCACATAAAGCATAAAATATGCAGGCACTTATGCATGACATGACACAGCACCAACTCTGTACAGCAGAGAACATGGGAGAACCAATGAAGTATAGACTGAAAGTAAGTCTAATTTACAGCAATGACGCTTACCTTTGTTATATTTTTGTACTTACTGCAAAGTCACTGAACAGTAACACAGTAAAGGTGGGGGGAAATGTGTTTACTTAAATGAAGCTTTCCTTAATGTAATCTGGTGCACTGAAGCCTTCCTTAGTGCACAAGTGTTGTCTTGTACGAGCCCCAAATAAATAAAAAAAATTCACAGATAACCTGACGAAGATTTGTTACTACTGCATGAATTAAAAGTGATGAAGCACACAGGATACAGGGAGACAAAGATCAAGTTTAACAGTGATGAAAGAATCACAGAGATGCAGAACTTCTCTACATAGCCCTCACAGCCCTCTGTGTTTCAAAGACATTGACGCAATTCGTTTTCCCCACAGCCTCATTCTCATAGCTTGATAGAGACAAAAGCAGCAATACTCGCCCCTTGTTTAAGGGAGCATTTGATTTTCTTATAGGCATTTGTGAGGTGTAAAAAGAAAACTTGCTGTGAAGTCACCTTCAAAGAAATGCCCCGGTGCCAAGGAATTACAAAGCTAAAATAGTTTCTCTGGGAGGAGGCAGCGATTCTATTATTCTTTAAAATGCAGCGCAATGGCTTTTATGAGAGTGTCGAAAAGCCATCTGAGAAGCAGGTCAGGAGAGTGAGCGGCTTGGCCCTGAGCACATTGTGTCTTATCCCTCTCCATTTCCACCACCTTGTCCCTGAATAATGGGCAGACCTCGTCGCTGCCCCCGGAGGCTAATGGCTTCTCATGGAGAAGAAATCAACACAGAAATACCTCCACGGGTAATCCACCTCTTTAACCAGCAACATGTCACGTGTCCAATCCCGCTGTGTTCAAAATAGCATCAGAGAAAGCGATTCCACCTTTCTGGGATACTGCCTTAATATGCTCCATGAGAGCTGCTGATGAAAAATATATAATCTTCACGGCAATCTACCAAAAATATAGCTAGCTGAATACCTTTTCCTATTGGTGATGCTATCCTCTGCCTGACAATGAAGAACTGTTAAGTAACTTCAAAAGTGATGCAGATGAAAACTGAGTTGAGTATTTCTGTAAATTGTAAAATAATATGTAGAGCAGCCAAGTGTCAAACTCAAACTCAGAGAGACAGCTAACTTAAAACTCACCATAGTGATGCATGCAAAGTCAAGGCAAGGCCAGATGGATTGTTTTCATCTTTTTTCACACTATAAGGCAATAAAAGAAGTTCAATATTGTAAAAAAGCTAACTCAGAGCAGCCACCAAATTTAACTGATGAGAAATGTACAGTATGGAACTGAGAGTAGCCCCATATCCAAAACACTTAATCATAAACATGTTAATACATAAATCATATGAAATGAATGGAAAGGCAATAAAAAAATGTAAATACTATGGGCCCTACATCTGTATTGTGCAGTTAAAAAATGAGCACACACACACGTATGTATGCAGATACACACAAATAAATATGAAGCGAACATCAATACTCTCTAAATTAAAATATAGCCCTGCTTCAGGCACATTCCAGATGATAAATTATCACTCACTAGAACTGTTGGTGAAACTCACATAAAAAAGTTGTGAAGCTGTGTCAGTGTGTGTGTGTGTGTGCCTCCCAATTCAATATACTCAATTTACAACTATTCTATAAAAGCAGCTTCACTTTAATGTAATAAATTAACATTAAAACTACAATGATTTGGTTAAGGCAACCCCAGCCACTTGAGGTAAAATGTTTAATTTCAGGGATTAATGAAAGGTCAACACCATCTCATTAACAGTTGATAAATATCACATGCAATCAACACAGAAGACACAGCTACACAACTTGAGTGCTCTCCTGTGACTAAACACACAAATTTTCACTATATTTCACACATGCTAGCAGTGCTTTCACAAAGTATCTTGCTACATTGATTCTTCAATTTAAAGTGTTACTAGTATCATCTAAGAGAGAGAGCATGTACAATAGCAATAAATGTCAACAACAATGATTAGTAACAGCAGGATTATTTGACTGCAGTGTATTGATCATTCTGACCAGCTTCACATGCCTCTAAACTGGAGACCTTCTGTGTAGAGGGGAGTCGCGGATGAGAAAGTGCTCCTTTAATTCCACTTAGAAAGTGCTTCAAATGTGTAATCAAGCCATCCAACATCTGTCAATTCAGATTGAGGTTGTCTGCTAATATTTGAAAGAAATGCATTTGATGTCAGTAAGCAGTTCTACCTTGAGCCAGTGAGAAAACAAAGGGAACCAGGCCAGGATCAATAATCAACTGTTTCTCTTGCATGTCTGGTGCGGCATGGACAGCTATCATGTACAAGAGCATTTCTGCTTCAATGCACTTGTTAAGTCTATATGGGCTTGGGTATGAATTGCTTTATAAATACATCGTGGGAGTGACTGGGCAAATGAATTATTAATCGCACTTTAAACTCTCCACTCCTGGTCTTTTTGATGCAATTTTAGCAGCTTACAATTGTCTCATCAACGGAGGTAATTGAAAAACAATACATCAAAAGATGAGCCTGTGAAAGAGCTAATTTTGTTGTCAACTAAATATGTGCTCGCTGTAGTTGACTGATATGTGGGTGGCCGCTCCATCTCTCTAGGGGCAAATAATCCACACTGAGCTCCCTGTGGCTGAGGTCAATTTCACACTCGTGCCTGCTCCAATGTCTACCAACACATACAAACAGATACGAATGCATGTGTGTACACAGACAAAGCACACACCCGCTGACTTGAGGTGAAACAGGTGGGTTTAATGCCAGAATCTCAACTTTCACAAAGACCACACAAGGAGTCTGGGAGAGATATTGCTTTCAATAATTCCACCGATAACGCAATAAACCTGAACGGAAATGAAATAAAAGTTCTGGAAAAGCACTTTGACCAGCGATAATGTTGATCTTCATCCACCTGGTTTACTAAAGGGTGTGATGTTGTCTCTGCTAAGTATGTGACAAGCTGAGGGCCACCAGGAGTATTTCACCTTGGAATGATCCCTCCACTGTGGGCCCTGGCCTGTTCAACTGCACAAAATATCCACTTGGATGATATTACAAGTAAAACAGTCTTTTGTAAAAATCCATACTAATTATAATTTTTTACTTACCATTTTATTACATTTCTTTTAAATAAGACACTCATTGAAAACCTGCCTGAAAAGACTCTTTTTAAAAGGAAAATATTGATGTGCTCTCAGCAGGCACGATCCTGGCACAATACTTCTTATACGCTATTTACACACCAATATAACTGGTATGCTTCATATAGTACATTATAATCTTTATATTCGCACATTTTGTTTTTTACAGACTAACCTGCAAAGACTGTTTTTTTCATTCACTGTGTTCTGTGTGGTTTAAATTACTTTTCTTGTAAAACCAGGATCCTCATAATGCATTACTGAGTCACTATAACTGTAGAACTCTAACATTTATGACCGGATTTGTTTTATTCATTTCATCCTCAGGTGTATGGAAATAAGCAATCCTGTCTTTGTACACACACTAATTCTCTAAGACTAATTATGTGCAGTGTGCACATCTATTTTCTGGCTATGAGTTACTTCCTCTCTCAGTCAAAAAGAAGGTATGATCCATCTGAATGAGGTAGTTTAGGGGACCCTGGTGCATTTCACATCACTAGATTCATTGAAATGGCATAGCTAGTCAGAGACCAGACATCATCTAACATCAAAGTGTCTGGTTGCTAAGGGACCATCTGTTTCATAATGTACTCCACTGAATTGGAAGTCTGTTGCATATGCAGCAGAATTATAAAGCTGCCCGAATCTGGGCGCTCAGTTTTAAATATTTCAAGTGTTAATCAAAAATAATGCACTGGGGCTTTGTCAAATGCAAAAAAGAAACAAAAATAAGCAAATAGATTGTGAATGCGATGAACATCCTTTCAACTAGGATGATTTTTTTAACTTGTCTGGTACTTTTCCTACAGCAGATGGTTCACATGCAAGGGTGTACAGAGAGGAGCTAGTTTACTTTCTTTAAAACAGAACAGAACAAGCCCAGCTGCTGTTGTTCATCCATCCATCTGATGCACATTTCCTTTTCCTGCATATTTCATGTGTTTAACTATATATACTATAAGCAACTGCTATTGTACGTCTGTAATCATGTGGCTTCTTAGACCAACTTCAAAATTTCCTTTTGACTTCTTTGGTGTTTACAGTGCAAACAAGTGTCCTACATGTTCAAGTGGTGACATGACTGGGGTGAGTGAAGTGACTTAATTTGATCTTTGAATGTCACTCATTTCAATTATATCTCATTCCATGCTGGTATTTAAATGAATGTTATTATACATCACCCCTCACAACATCGCATTCAAAACATGGTGTATACTTTCTATAAAAGTGTCTTCATGTCATTGACATACTAAAATTCTATACACATGGAGCTTGGAATTCAAGTTAATCTCTAACTGAAATGATGCAGAAAAAAACCATTAGGTCAAAGCCGCTGGACTTTTAAAAGACTCTGAAATCATTGCTCTTGTGTACCAACTGTAAAATTTCACATATTATCATTTCAGTTTTCCCCTTTGGAGGGGGTTAGAAGGAGTATCCGGTGGCAAACAAAACGTCCTGTTCTCTCACTGTACATTGCAGTGTGCATCCAAAACTGTCTACTAATCCTCCAACAGTTATGAGTACTCTACATTTAGAGTACATACACTTGGAGTGCAGCTTCTTTAATTCTTATGGAAGCAGGATAAAATAAAATAAAAATCGATCCAACATATTCCAACATAGAAAGATAAGGCAAGTGTGTTTTTTCCAATAGTAAAAAAAAATAATAATAAAGATAACAAGACATAGCAGCACTATAGTGGCAGTGTCTCAGGTCTTTGGATCTCAGCTTGGAGGACCATTACTCATTTTTTGTCCAACCTCTGAGGCCCAGAGGGCCGACCAGGCACAGGGTGAGAGAATCAGGAGGAAAATGAGAAAAATAATTGGAAGGTCAGATTTGATAATGGCCACTCCAGTGAAAAACAAGCTCTTAATTGGTATAAGGGCCGTTTGGTGAGTTTTCAAGGTAAAATGTGAAAGCACTCATTATCCTTTCCGTCTCGCAGAAGCTGCTGCTGCCTTGCAGGCCACGGCAGAGATAGCTTCCGCGTTCATTCAGTGTTGAGCCATGACACAAGGCTTCCTGGCTTTTTGTTGGACCCAGGCTCCACACTAATGAGCCATTGAAAAATCATTAGAGCATGTTGGAGGGGAATATTTTAGGTGAGAAGTAAAGTTGTGTTTGAGAATAGCAGGTGTCAAAGTAATTGCATCCCTTTTGCCACATTCTTTTTTCGCTTTTTAAGTTACAAGTTGAAATGTCACCTTCTTGAGTTAACTTTTCTCTTCTTCTCTGTATCTCTCTGTTAAACTCATCGGGTTGCAGCATGGGTACATTGCTGTAAAGCGGGATTGAGAACATGAAGCTCCCTTTTTTTCTGACTGAATCCCACTAAAGCCCTAGTATCACCTGTGAGAGCTGGGAACTTGGCTTCAGGAGCCATAGTGGGTGTTGCAAGGCAGAATGAGAGTCACCCTGCAGGACGAGTCCTTTCATCAAGCTTCCCTCTTACCATGACCCTGCCATCTGGGAAAAACAGATGATACTAATGAGGGATGGCTCCTTGTCTCCTCCTCACACACACACACACACACACACACACACACACACACACACACACACACACACACACACACACACACACACACACACACACACACACACACACA